>JAHWXV010128754.1:0-10247 GCA_024586415.1 Phrixothrix hirtus | reverse complement strand
TGGTTATAACTGGTGACGTAATAGTAAAGCTGCTTGATTTTAATTATATATAGTTTCTAGATTTACATAATACTAATAATGGCAATGTAAAACCCAAAATTGATATTTATCATATACGAGTACAATAATTATCGCACCATTGTGTTAATTTTAATTTAAATCACTTATTTATGTGGGTCTGCGTTTATATTTTTCTTTAAAATATTTATTTAAAATGAAAATAAAATGACACTCAAAATAAACTAAATTCACGCGTATATGCAAACGAATACGAATATGTACTTTATTTCATAATTTAATTTAATTACATATGTGACCTATAAATCTCACCGGCGCGGTGGTATGTGTATACCTATATACAAGGCATTTAAAAAGTATGTCTGTAGTAGGTGTTAGCTATATAAAAGTGTTTATATTAAATATTGTAATTGGGGTCTCTAGATTTTAATGCAATGCGGTATCAATGCTCTTAATGTCAAGCACTGATCTCTTAACATTAGAAAAAAACTGCAAACATTTGGTGAAATTGTACTATTAGCCATATGCCCCAGGAAATATAACTTACAAAATTACAAAATTTCTTATGTTTTAAATATTACTTTAATTTCTTTGAAAAAAATTCTTTGATATGATAATTGGAATATTTAGATACAAACGAATTGTGCATTTATGTACATGGCATATTAAGTGTATAAGTTATAAGTGGCGGCAAAATTATCTCTGACGTCACCTAGATTGTGAATATAAATAGGTGTTCAAATGGCGTTTAATTTTACTTGTTAACCGAAGATGTACTTGAGCACTCGCCTATAGATTTGTTCTTACTTAAGATTACCGCCATGCAAAAGACACTTCACCACTTCTTAAAATATTGCCGTCGTGCCCATAATTGCACTCCCTCGACTTCTTAAAAGACTAACGTTGTGCCCAAGATTGCACTGGGTAACAGTTACTTCCAAATTTCACGTCTTAACCGTCATCGTTTTATTTAAGTCATGACAACGATTCAAATAGAAATTTCTTAAAAGATGCCGTCGTGCCGACGATTGCACTTATTGTAGAGAAATAGACTTGAGATACTTCGCTTCTTAAAAAAACTCTATCTGTGCATTGAATTGTTAAACACTAAGAACACTACGATTGGTTAAAAAGATTTGGCCGTGAACGCAAACCAACAACTTGGGAAAACACATAAATATATAAGTCGTGATGTCGCGAGAAATAACATTACAATACGCAGTAAGAATCTATATAATCGAATGTAAAGTATACCGTAGTGTTATAGGTTTGACATTATGAGCAGGGACAAATTATAAGTATTACAATTTAACTCCCTAAACCAGTGACAAAGGTATAATGTTGGCAAGCTCACATGGTTTTTGCAATTTGTCTTTAAACAGGATCAGAATATTGGATAGAGTATGGTTGACCAGTAAATGGGGCAGGGAACGACCCGTCTTTAATGAGGTCTTCAAAAATTAAATATCTATACTGGTATCCTAGATGATCACATTTTTGAATGCTTAATTGATGAAATTTTAGCTGGCTAGTCTTATCTCACTTTATGTATCCACCTCAAAATGCCGCAAATTCAAAAATAATAAGGATGTTAGAAAATGACGAAAATATCTCCAAACCCCCATTCATGTTTCAACAGGATGGAGTGTGCTCGCATTATTGTATTCCTCTTAGCATTTCCTGGTTAAAAAAAAGATATTCTGTGGACTGATACTTCTCGACTTCTTTTTGCGGACAAGTAGTATTAACATCATTTTCATTCTCCAGACCAGAGGTGGGTTACTTTTGAGGTAAAAATTGGAAGTAAGGACAGGTATGGATGATTGTAGGAATGAGTGGACACGCTGCCTCTGAATTCGCATCACAGAAAATGACCGCAAATTTAAGAAACTACTTGAAATATAAATCAGAACAAGCGGTCCCAGGTATTGAATCTGAGAGCGCGCGGATGCTAGCTTAGCTCAATTTCTTTTTTCGAGGATATTTAAAAATAAAAATCTACACAACTCCACTTTTAATAGATGATTTACCGAGAATCATTTGAGAGTGTTAGTTAATAACTTCAAAAACTGATGGTAAAAGTAAATCAACGGACTAAAGGTAGAAACCTATAATGAATTTAATAAAGAACATTTGTATTTAAAAGTCGTATATTTGCATTATAAATCATTGTTAATTAAATATTTTAAAAATAATTAATGAGGAAAGTATACAAATTATTTAAACAGGCTGAATTAGCTGCAAATTATAAACACTTTATTAACGTAAATGGCTTTATAATAATTGGGGCAATTATAAAATAATACTCATCATATAAATGAAAATTCAAATTTAACCTTAAAAATCTTTAACAAAAATTTTACAAGACCAAAGATTTTGCAAAAATTGCAAAAATGGCAAAATCTATGCTTGATGCATCAGAAGACAGACCACGCCCGGTTTTGTTTTTATTTAAGCTCATCAGGTAGCCCCAATTTCCTGATGCACTATAATGCATATATACGACTTTAACTACAAATGTAGGTTTTTTTCGTTTAATCATTTGATTTAAAGACAATTTTCATTTTATCATTCATAAAATTGAGGGAGTTTGCTTTAAAAATCATTAGTATACTTTATATAGTTAGTATATATACACATGGCAGCATTTACGCTTAATGCTTCGCGGATCTGTGGCTACCTGATAAGCCTAAATAAAAGTGAAACTGATTGTGGGCTGTTCTCTGATGCACCAAGCGTAGTTTCTATAAAATCAGCATGTTTTGCAACTAAGAAAATCTTTGCCTTAGTAAAAATTTTCTGTTGAAGATTGTTGGGGTCAAATTTGAATTTCTATTTATGTAATGGGTGTTTATGTTGTGCTTATAGCTCTAGAAATGTTCATGCTGATAAATAGTAGTTTAAAACACTATTATAACATTATACGGAGATAAAAAGAAGAATTTTGAGCACAATAAAATAACTAGTTATGTTTTTATTTAGGCAATTTTTATCATAATGAGTATATTATTGAGTTATATTTTTATAAATTATAAATAAATGTATCCAGTTTTTTAGCATAACCTCCATAGAAATACTTAATTAAATTTTAAAAATTATAGGTACGCCACTATACTTTTCATAAGAAAGGTGTTGGTATTTGAAAGCTTCCAAGTTGAGAGTGCTAGGGTTACAGGGCGATAAAAGCATCATATCATTGTGTACGTTAAAAGATAACCTCCTCCCCGCAGCCCAAATAAAAATGTCCTGTCTCAGCAATTTATCGAATTATTTCCACGGTGGGTACTTTTCATTGAAATGCACTGTATACATCATTCAAAATATTTTTTAAATAAAATTTAAGAATATTTATTTGTGAATGAAATTTTTCTGGTTAGTTTAGAAGGAATACAATTCTTAAAGAGTGTTGGTCTGCTGCAGGTAAACAAACATGTCAAATAAATTAACAGTAAGGTTACCGCCTTTCTTCTTTTCTCACAAGCTTAATACGTATTACAAGCTTAAGTCAACAAATCTGTTACCGTTGAAAAGTTGTTTAGAGTATTTGTAAAAGAAAAGTAAGTGAATTGGAAAATTAAAAAAGCGCCATCTTACCGAACAGCGTAACACTTTGTAAGCAAGGAGATAATAAACAGTTCTGTATTACATCAATGATTGATTTAATTATGTACATGGTGTTCACAGAATTACATATTCATAGATGTGTGATAAAACGTTTCTGAATATAGGAAGTTGCATATTTTAAATTAATATTTATGAAAATGAATTTTAATCATTTATATACCATACATTGTATTTGGATGACAATTTCTGAGAAGTCACAAAAAGTTAAAAATAGCGTTAACAGATACTACCAGTATTAATAATTTTTATCACTTCCTTTGCATCCCTGATTTTGATATTAGACGCCATCCTATTTGGAAATGTAGAATGCATGACATTGTTTTATTTGTTTATAAAAATCGTGTTTTGTGATTTGATAACGAATTGACCTGATGCAGTCAAGTTTTTTAACTCTTACTTTGAAAGTAAATAAATGTGGTAATTATTATAATTTTGAACTGTTAAGATTAATTGCAGTAGAAATTTTAGATGAAGACGGTTCAAATTAAAATAAAAAATACAAATATGTTCTGTGTCAAATTTTCTCTGCAATTATATACAGAGTGATTGATTGAAACCACTCGTTAGAAATATTAGGAGTTCTGCTCGTTATTTTTTTCTGAAACTTCAGCATAGACATAAAGGCTCATGGTACGCAGAATTAAAATATTTTGAAAATGGCTGAACTTCTGCTTATACAGAAAGACGCTACAAACTATTATTTTAAATAGAATGGTGTACTTTCTCATACATATTTGGATTCTATGAATTACTTTAGAGACTTTTATTAAGATTTCCTATACCAAACGTTGATTACTTTTGAGATATTTTAATTCCTTTGAAATTTTTTTGTTTTCCATCAGGGCTTTTTAATGTTTCATTTCATGACATTAACTGTCACTACCAAGAAAAATGAAAATTTGTAATTCATTTTAGGTAAGTCCAATAAAAACCTTTAATAACAAGAAAACGGTCGAATATAGACATTGGGAATATTAATGTAGTTCAATACAGAATTTCATTCTGTGTTAATAGGAAGAGGAGTGTGCATTTTGTTTGAAAAAATTGAATTTTGGTTGTCCGAGTTAACACTGAAACAAAATGACCTTTAGAACACGCCGTAAATGATTTAGCAAAAATGAAGATATCAACGTAGTGCTCAAATATTTGACTAGCCATGCTGTTAATGTCATTTCTTCCATTTCCAAAATGACTGCAGCAAGCAATTTAAAGTGCTATAATGTATAACAATAAATTTTCAAAAAATGTAAAATATATCAGAAATTATCAAATTTTCGTATAGGAAATCTTGATTAAAGTTTTCTTAAAATAATGTTCAGGATCTAAATATCTAATAAAAACTACACCGTTAGGTATATTTAAAATAATGAAGTTTGTAGAGACTTCGGGTATAAGCAAAAATGTAATCACTTGAAGATATATTCTTTCGATAGAGCATAGGTTACTATACCTTTGTTAAAATTTTTAGAAAAATTGATGAGTAGAATTTCTAATTTTTCTAACGCTTGGTTTCAATCAAACGCCTTGTAAGGATTAAAAACTGTATGAACGACTATCTAGATTAAACATTTTACAAACAGACAAATATTGAAAATATGTGATGTAACTTTTACACTTTACGTAATCAAAATTGATTATTAATGAATAACTTTTTTGCGTCCCACGAACTGAACGCTTTGAACACAAAATACATATTTAAACTTAATAATGAAATACTTAACTCAATAAACTGCAACTGATATAATAAAATTCGGGTAGTCCCTCAATTGTATTTAATTTTTGTATGTACATATACATAATGTATAATTTAATTTTCACATTTAGATATTTTATGTAACTATAAAATTATTTTGAAATTTATGTTCGAACAAATAATTCGTGCAAAAAAGAACATTTGTTCTTCTTTGCGGACCGTGTTATTTCAAAATCGTATAAAAAAAGAGTTGGGTGTATGTTCAAATTTTCGTTAAAATCACAGCTGGGAACACATCACCATGAACAGAGCCGATGAAATTGCTCCTATTGCATTTGCAGGTTTTATTTTAATAATTTCGTATGCAAAATCTATAATTAAAAAAAGCAGAATGTGAATGTTATTTCTTAATAAAAGAAGAACGTAGCAAATTAAATAAAAATAGTGAACTTAATTAGAGTAACTAGTAGAATGTATTTCTATGTATATACATATAATACTCATTTGTTGTGACGTGTGGATGGAATTACCAATAAATTCATACACCATGTCAACGCCAAAAATGCTCTTAAATTTATCGTATACGCCGACACTGGCAACAGAGAACCGGAAGTAGAGGGTACTTCACGCTCAGAGGTAATTGTGAACATCTTACTTTCAAATTTTAGAAATATTTTGGACCACACACAATATTTCAGCTCAAACAAGTTCGCATTGCCGAGACAAATACACTAGAGCATAGGTACTTTATTGGACGACGACGCCTGGAAACATGTGTACCTACTATGCCGCATAGCCAGCGAAAGCAATGCTACTGTAAAGAAAAATATTAACAAATTCCAAAATATACTCAACACAATTATTAAAACGATGGCAACAGTGCAAGAAGAAAAAAACGAGCAACTAGCAAGGGCATCACGATGGATTCACAAACTAACTATTTACATACAAAGCTCACTACACTGACGGATTACGTTGCAGGTAACTAGAATGGAGCGCTAACATATAGCAGGATTGGCAGGACCTAATTTCTAATTAGCTAAGAGAAATTAGAAGTGATACAACTGATCTAAAAAACCTGACTGCACACCAATGAAGTGACACGAGAACCGACCAAAGGCAATATTAATCCGAATGTAACGTTGTGGTACCCTCCAGCGACATATTGGCGACCACTGGTCTTATCTACGCTCAAATCACGTCAACGGGCAGCACAATGGCGATGAGTCATATATCATTCCCAATTCTAAAGTAGCACAAGATACATGTTGCGCCATAGGAGAGAAAATTGCACCCAACAACAATGATCAGATCTAAAGTACACAGCCAAAAAGGGAAATGGAACTGTTCAAGAACAGCCTAGACATAACTAAACTCGAAGGGGAATTTAAACAAGTCGGCTATAGTAGGGCAGCGGATATTAGAGTTCAGTGACAAAATCAAAATCAGCAAACGTTGTTGTAAGAAACCATGGCAGGGTACAACGGCTTCATAACGCGATCAGTGCAACTGCTTTAGCCAAAAGTAATCTTACTTGGTGTTTATAGGATAGTAAATGCGGACGAAGTCAAAAATCACATAACCGAACAACACATCGACTTGATAGATGAGATACGATGTAAGTATAGTAAAAAAATTCTCAGGTAAATTTAAATTCATTAAAACAATTAAATTCCATGACAGTGGGAAAGCACACTGGATTTTCCAGTGCCGCAGACTCTTTTCGCTAACTCATGTTAAAAAAGATACTTGTGTAGCGCATTCTGGCACACTGCTATTACTGTCCTGATAGAAATTACAGCTACTCCAAGTGCGATGGAAACTATAAGTTTAGAGACTGTCAGTCGGTGACAATATATTACATCAATTATAAACGAGCAAATCTGGGGTACAGTCACCGTTTGGTGATATACGCGCTCTGCCCGATTAATGTCAGAAATAAATAAATACTTATGAACCATAACAACTGAGTTAGTGTATATAAAGTCACAGCTTGTCCACTATTAATTTAACCTTGTAAACTACCTTCATATTGTTACTTATCAAATATGCTTCGGTATATACCGATGTTTACCTAATGTTTGTTTATTTTGAAATATTTCCTTTGAATACCTGTTAATTTGTACTTCCTGATTATACATTATAGCTATAAGCTATTGCTTGGAATGATTTATTGTTACTGTTTTGTAATTATAACTTCTTGTTAATCAATGGGCAGTTGAAGGTCGTTGTGCTAACGAGGATGCGACCCAATACCGCCCAATCATATACACTAAATGTTGCCAACTAACTACTGGTTGGGTAATATTGGCCAAGTCGTGCGGAGGCGTCTTAACATTTTAATTAAATTACAATCTATTTAACAAATAAGAAGACATCTTGAACGGTAAGATTCTTGTATTAATAACAAAGTTACACAAAGAAGTCAGACTACTATTGTATGGAAGTTATTGGTGGTCATTTTGAAGCATTTATTCAATAATTGAATTTATTGTTGGTAATATTTTATTTTTTCTACTTCTACACATGGCGCAGTTTGTAAATTTTTGAAATGCTTATGAGTTTTTGTCAAGATCAGTCTGACTTTCTTGCGTAAAAGAGAATATCAGATGTAGTACAGGGTGAAAGTATCAACATTTTAAGGATCATTAAGGGCTAGTTCTTTTTACATCAAATCAAAGATATCACAAAAATTACTTATTATATTTTTAAAAAAGTAGAGCTGAATAGAGATTTGAATGGCGTTTTGAATAAGGTAGCACTAAATACTATATGGTATTTAGAAATAAATGGGGTTGTACCTTTAAGACAGGAGGTGTTAAACTTACACTAATGCCTTGTGGGATAGAAAGTGTACCCCTGAACACAAAAATCGACGTGTTTTAGCAATTTTTTAAATTTTTATTTGCTTCTGAATTATTAAAGGTAGATCGTTTTTAAATGAACAGACTATAATTAATTTGAACATAAACTTGATTTATCTAATAAACTCGGTATTTTGTTTGAAGGGTGTGAGATTGGAATGAACGCGTGTTGCGTAAAATGCATTCCTTTTTCATCAAAAATTTAAAAATTTGGTGAAGAAAACAAGTGATAAGAATGTTATTATTCGTCACGTATTTTATTGTGTGAATAGTTATTTGGTTACTTCAATGTTACAGATAATATTCATATGTTAGTCACAATCTATTATTTGTAACTCTGCTCATTTCTATTCCTTAGAACATGAACTATTGAAATGTTATAAATTGAAATAGTTTGATTTACTTGTCATGGGCGCTTATAGAAACGTGCCTATAGCGTCAGCTCGAACTCAGTTTCAAGCTTTGTTGCCCCTGCTAGCTATAGCATTTCTTCGAAGTTGCATCAAGATTTGTATTTGCGCAAATTTTCAAATTGCACTTCTTTTATTTGTGTATCACGCGCTAGGAATTGATTATTGTTTTGACGATTACATCGGGAATAAAATTCCTTAATGTAGGTTCAGGTATTGACGACCTTTTGGATCTTTAAAGCCAAACGACGAATCATTTGATAAAGTTATAATATTGACGCGTCCTTATTTCTTTATAATTATTTGTAAATACAAAGTTTAACAATTATTTTAATTGCCATTTACTTAAAATAAGTTTTCACGTATAACCATTCTTTGGGCCGATCCAATGTATTTTTTTTTTTGTAATTTAAATGTTTGCTTATAATTTTTCTAATGTATTTTATATAACGTATCGTGTTAATTCATTATGAACTTATGAGTGATTTAAATTATTGTTTGTTATTTGTATTGATTTAATTATTTAGTATTTTTATGTTTTATGGAGCATATTTTTGTATACAGCAAAGAGTATAAGTACAAATACCTTGACTTCCGTGAGTTTGTAAGTAATAAAATTAAGCTTGAATACACATCGCGCCCTTGATAAAAAGTGACACAACTCAAAAATTATGATTTTTGAGTTAGTACTGTAGTTATTCAGTGGTAATGTGGTTGTATATATCTATAAAAGTGTTTTAATTTAGCTTTGAATATGGACCATCAGAGTACACTTATGTAGTTTTGTAAGTTTTATTGCACCATAGTAGTTCAGATACAGAACATTTAAACAAGTAAAACCAGCATATGGTAGTTGTAAAGCAAGGAATAATGAAGCAGGAGTGGGGCATTGAATTTAGCACATTTTAAAAAGTGCAACAGATGGAACTACTGTGTTTTAGCTAATTTAGGCAGGCCAGTATTCAAATAAATATATATATATATATATATATATTTGTTTTAACTGTGTTTGAAATTCAATTTATTGTAAAATCATTTTTTATATACTGTTTATTAAAACTTATATTGCAAAAATTAATACATATACAACAAAATTATTCTTTAAATGTGTGTACAAAAGGTGTTACATTTTATACAAAACTATGTACGAAAACAAGGGCCAAGCAATCATTAATTATAATTCACCTAAATACAAAAACTATAAGCCAATAATCAATAATTTATTATACAAATAAAAATAATAGTCAGATACAAAAACAGATTAAGAAAAGTAGTGAAAGTAATTAGTTAATTTAAGACAATATACATATATTTATGTTTAACAGGTGTTCATATCAGCAGTTGCGTATCAAATTTTACCAGAATCAAATACGAGTACATGATTTTCCTTATTTGCCTTGAAATAAAATTAATTTATTAAATCGAGTTATTTGCCATCGTTAGAAATACAAAGTTTAAGTAAGAAGTGAATTCTAATATCGGCATATTTTTCTATTGTAAAGAGATTAAGTAATTTTGACGATAAAAGTTTATGGCTTATTTATTATGTATGTTACGGAGATTATTAACTTTAATAACATCTTGAGAGTATTTTAAAATTGTACTTAAAATTATATAAACACAAAAAATCCTTTATAC
>JAHWXV010128700.1:0-13077 GCA_024586415.1 Phrixothrix hirtus | reverse complement strand
GATGTGCTCCTTTTCCTTTTGTACAAAAGAAATCGGGTACAATGATAAGTAATTTACCTAAAACAGATTTAATTATGCACAGGTACGTCTGTATTTAAATTAGTAAATGTCTTATAACTGTAAAACTTCATTCACGGGTAAATGTAATTTTTCTAAGGCGAATCCATTAAATTGATGAAGGTTTCGGCATGTTTAACAGTAACAGCAACGATATTAGCTTCCTGGATACAACTGGTGCTCTGAAGACGTTCAAGATACCTCAAGGCGTTTAAGCTGGCGGAAACGCAGATTTACTCACCGTAGATAAAAAGTTATTTATTGTTGATGAAACATCCAAATAACTATAGCTTATTTTTCAGAGTATATAAATAGAAAATTTACCATGTGCGGTCCAGATAAAACATTATTAAATTGTAAACTGTTCCAAAATTTATGTCTTCCAAAATATGTTTACTAACAACTAATCAAAATCAGCTACTGCCTTAAACAGTAAAGAACTCATCTTCGTGCGAAGGGCACCAAAAGTTCGTGATTATCTAGGAATAAACCAGGTATCCATTTAAATATATTCTTTAATTCTCGCGTGGCACTACCACGAAAACACTTCGGCGGAAACTTTATCCCGCACATTTTCAACGAAAAATTGCTTATTCGCACAGGAAAACAAAAAAATAACTATATCTCGCTTTCAACTTTTAAAAAAGCAAATCAGAGGACCACTTCTGTTCGGCATCACCGCTAGAAAGCCTCGACCGCACCTAACGGTCGTTGCTTATCGCACACGTGTCGCCACACACATGCTTTAAAAATCAACTTTTCGATACAAAATTATAGAATAGTATATGCGAACTAAAAACATATACTTAAAAATTCAGCAACCACTAACTATCATAAATTCTTTTAAAATTTTGATTTACGTTATTTAATTGAAAATTACTACTGTATCACTGCAAAATAAACGCAACAACACTATTTGTTATTGTTTTGAATAAAACTTATTAATAAAACATAAACTCCTTCATAGCAGTACAAAACAAAATATAGAAGAAAATTACATTTTTAATACAACTGACGTCATTATTCCCAAAGATGTAACAGAAATATTACAACTAGGACCAAAATTTAATTATTTCGACCTGAAAATAAAATTTCCACTGCAAAAATTATAGCTGAACCCGAAAATAATACACATAATTTAAATATCGAACAACAAAGAACCATAAGAAATAGAGTCACTAATATTATAACCAATTTTAATCATACTAAAAAACATACAAATAACTCTAGATATACTCATAAAGATATAATAAACAAAATAAATTACACTAAAGCATTTTTTAAAAATAACCAAAGTTGAATAATTACAAAAAACTGTTATCTTAAAAAAAGAAACCTATTAAGAAAAAATAAAATCACTACTAAATGACAAAAACACATACACCAAATTAAAAAAGACCCAACAGAAAATATTCAACAAAAAAACTAAGACATGATTAAAAAATGGTATACTAATAAAATAATTGGTCAAAACACATATAAACAATTAATCACACATAATGGAAATGCTCCCAAACTTTATGGCCTACCCAAACTACACAAAGGTGGTATACCTCTTAAACCTATCCTTGCCAGCTATAAATGTCCTAATTATAAACTATCTAAATATTTATCACATATTTTACAAAATGTGGCTAAACAAAACAAACACAGCGTAAAAGATTCTTGGACATTAAAAAAATCACAGACAAAATCAAATTACTACATAATCATATTTTAACAGCTCTTAATATTGTTTCCTTATTTACAAATATACCAATTGGCGTCACAATTTAGCATCCACTAAAAATGGAATGATATAAGTACTTTTACCACAATTCCTAAAACCGAATTTATTGAGCCGGTTACTTTTGTTTTAAACACTACCTATTTCACTTAAACAATCAAACGTGCACACAATCATACGGATGTGCTATGGGATCTCCAATTTCTTCTACAATATCTGAATTAGTACTGGAGTACATTGAAACAAACATAATAAAGGAATCTCCAGAAATATCATTTTACCAAAGATATGTAGATGACATAATTCTTACAATTGACAAAAATATTATACCTAAAATATTAGACAAATTTAACACTGCTCACCCACAATTAAAATTCACAACTGATATAGAAACTAATAACTTTTAACTTTTAACTTTTTTAGATATAACATTAATAAGATTACAAAATGGAAATATTATAACTAATTGGTCTAGAAAGAAAATAAAAATTGACCAAGTACTAAATTATAACTCAAGTACTTCCTTAAATTACAAAAAAAGCGTAATAAACAACTTAGTTGACAGAGCTATTATATTATCAGATAAGAAATTCCATAATAAAAATATCGGAACTATTAAAAATATATTTAAAAAAAATAATTACCCCGCCAATTTTATCAATAAAATAATTAAAAAGCGTATTAGTTTAATTACTAACAAAACCACTAATAAAACTAATAGTTCCGTAACAAAAAATCAGATAATATATTTTTAACAATCCCATATATACCACTCCTATCTGAAAAAATCAACAAAACTTTAAAAAAATTCAATATTAAAACAACTTATAAAAACAATAACACAATCGAAAACTTAGTCTACTCTAAATTAAAAGACAACACTGAAAAAAATTATCTATCTGAATTAGTTTACAAACTAAACTGTAAACAATGTAATTCTGTATACATTGGGCAGACTAAAAATACATTAAAAATAGAATTTATCAACATAAACATTCTGTTAAAAACCATATTCAAAACAATAACAATAACAAAACTGCTTTAACTGACCATGGTGTAAACAATTTGCATACTTTTGACTATGATAACATACAAATTTTACACCAAGAAAAGAATTTAAAAAAACTACTCATCTTAGAAATGATAGAAATTCAAAGAAATAAAAATACTATTAATTATAACACTGATACAGACAATTTAAGCACAATTTATTTTAACTTAATTTAAATTTACCACCCCACTTAATATGACAAACTTTTTAATAAAAACATTCAATGTTATTCTAATCCACTTTTAAACTGTTGTGAATGTCTATAGTACTACATGTGAAAATTTTAATTATATTGATAACAGATTTCTGTTATTATTTTATATTAAATTTTATAAATCTATGTAAGTAAACCTTTCACTTATCATAGTTAATAAATAAATTGTATATAATCTTAAAAATATGACAGCTGTAATTTATAAAAACTTTTACAGATTATTTAACTTGAAGAAGCCTACATAATAGGCGAAACGTTGTTTTTTTCGTTGTAATAAAAAAAATATTACCAACTCGAAATAAAGGAGTAATTATAAAAAATAGGGAGTTGATATTTCCCAAATATTATTAAAATTTATTATAAATAATTTGCGGAAATCAGGGTATGCTAATACGGGCGCTGAGCTTAGTTTTTGTTTGATATCTTTTAATGCTGTGTTTTGCTCCTCGGACCAGGTAAATTTGTGCTTCTTTTGTAACAATTTGGTTAATGGGGCTGTAATTTGTGCAAAGTCGGGATAAATTTCCTAAACTATGATGCCATTCCTAAAATTCGTCTTAGTCCTTTTATATTTCTTGGATTCTGTAGGGTAGTTATGGCCTGTACTTTTTCTGGGTACGCGGGGAGTCAATTTTCGTGCACTACGTGTCCTAAATATTTAATTTGTGTTTTACCGAAGTAGCATTTTTGAATTTTGACCTGAAGATTTGCTTTTTATAACCTTTGGAATACCTCTTTTAAGTTGTCTATTGTTATGGGAATGTTTTACTAACCACTATGATGTAATTAGGGTAGGCAAATTCATTAGGCTCCATCTCGGGTTCTATAACCTCGTCAAGCAGTGTTTAGAACGTAGTTCCGGTGGAATCAAGTCCAAAAGGCGTTACCTTGAACTGAAAGAGTCCTTTATCAGCGACTATGAATATAGCAAGTGGCCTACTTTCGTTCTTCAGTGGGATTTGCCAATAGTCATTTTTGAGATCCAGAGTGCTTATGTATTGGGCTTCTCTGAGTTTGTTGAGTATCCCTTTAATTTACGGCGGTAGATATGAGTCTTTCCTGGTGAGTAGATTTACTTTTCGAAAATCAATACAGAACCTGTATTGGCCAGATGGTTTTTTCACTACTACAATAGGGGCGCTCTAGGAGCTAATAGAGGCTTCAATTATGTCATCTTTTAGCATTTTATCAACTTCCTCGTTGATGATTTTCTGCATTGCAGGATTTCTTGGGTAATAGCGCTGCTTCACGGGGAGGCGGGATCTGTTTTCAATATTAAACGGTGTTCAATTTCATGTGTGGGCTCTTTAATTTTTTCAAAATTGGGTATTTCTTGTTTTAAAAATTCATCTAGTTGGGCTTGCTTTTCTACGTGGAGATGTTTTAAGCCAGCTATTGCTCGTGGATGCACTAGGGCTATTTTTCTCGGTCCATTTCTAATTTAATGTTGCGAGGGTCAATTTTGGCTTTGATTTTTGTCAAGAAGTCCATTCCCAATTAGGTCTGTAGTGAGATTGGTTAAGAGACTTACTACCATTTCTTCTTGTCTTGGGGGTTTTCCAAAGGTAATTATAATTTTATATGTGTCTGTGGTGTTTACTCTTGTGCCATCGGCAAGTATGATATCCTGGCCGTCATCTTGTAGTTTGATTGACTTTTGGGTTCATGTAGGATTTAGCTGCACCGCAGCCTATCAACGCAAGGTAAGTATGACCTTGTACCGTTGTTTCAATGAATAGTCTGCTGTCTATTATTTCACCGTCGATGTATAGGGCGGCGGTTGGGGAGTTTGTCTTGGAGAGGATTTGTTTCTTTTCATTTTGTATATCATTTAACCAACTCTTCCATTCTTTGGTGGGATGATTAACTGTTTTGCGGGAGGCGACTTTGGCTGGAGGTTTCAGGTGCCTTGTTAATACCGGTGGCCTCGGTCGTTTCCCTGTGTCTGGAAATTGCAATTTCTAGTGATTATTCCACCTTTTCCGCAACGGTAACAGTACAGTTTTGGTCTTCGGTAGCATTCTTGTAGTTTGTGGCTTTGCTTTTCACAATTATCGCAGTTATTTTTGGCAGAGGGTTGTTTGTGTGTTTGGTTATGGGAGCTGTAGCTTGGGCGGGGGATGAGATTGTCCATTAAAGGCTGGGGTTTATTTATTTCTGTGTGGGATTTCCGTTCGGGTCGTGATTGATTTATCGATACCAGTCTTCTTTGGTTATGTGGTACATAAGCGGCTTGTTTCATGTATGTTAGGCTTGGGTTAGGGGGTTGTTTAAATTGTTTTAAACTCTTCGCCTATTGTGATGATAAGTTCTGTTATGCCTGAAAAACTTTTCTACGGATTCAAGTTTTGTATCCTGGCTTTAAGTTTTTGTAGCATCTTATTTTATCGTTTAATGTCATTCTGCCATGTCTTCGCATTAACGTTTGTAATGCCACAATGTAGTTGTTAATTTTTTCATCGTAATCTTGAGTATGATTACGGATTTCTTCTTCAAGCCTATATATATATCTCGGGGGTTAATAGTTCGCCTTTAGAGCTTAGGTAAAACTGTCCCGTATTGTCCAGTCATCACGGTTGTTTCTGTGCCATTATATTGCTTTATTCTTTAATAATTCTGTCAAGCATTGTAGTAGAAAGTGGTCTTGTATATCGTAGCATAATTGCAATTCTTCAATCCTTTCGAGAAATGAGATAGGATCAGTGGATTCGTTAAATTTCAAGTTTCACTTGTTTATTGTGTTAGCTATTTGAGCCTTTCGTGACATGTGACTGTTTTTGCTTACCTCTGTAGCTGGCATAAATTGTAAAGAAGCGTCTTCGTCACTCAATTTTGATAATTCTATTAATCTTTTATTTGTTTTAGGTAAAAAAAAATTCTCGAGGATTGTGAGACTGTTTGCAGTAAGTAAATTTAGTATTACTTTACCTATATTGACCTATTTTGTTTTTAGTTGACACGGAAAAGAATCGTTTGAAAATCGTGACATTTGTACATATATAGCTTTTGACGGAGCCAATGCAAAGAGCTTTTGGAAAAATTGTATACGTATAACCTTAGAAGAAGCTGTCAAGGGATATAACCCTTCAGAGAAATCGTTGGTGACCTTTTGAAAAAGTTAGGGGTGAGAAGCTTTGAAGAAGTTATAGGGGTTAGCTTTTGAAGAAGCTAGTAAAGATTGTTTTGGGGGAGTGTACAGGGGCTAAGCTTTAGAAGAACTTAATGAATGACTCTTTGAAAATGTCACACTGAGAACCTTTTTGTTGGCTATATTTTATATTTATATGCATGCCGATTATTTATTTATATCTATTTTTGTATATTATTTAGATTATTTACATATTTACATATTTGCATGGGTCTTGTTTGTTTTATGCATCGTATTTCATTTGGGCGCCTTCGGCGGACTTTACCGTATATTTATATTTGCATATATGTATAGTGGGTTGCGTTACTTTACGGTATCAGTAAAGTTTCTATGTAATTTCCTTTATGATACCCTGTTTGGTTATCGGGGGTTTAATTGAATTTTATTCAGCTTCACACTATTGTACCAATTTTTTTATTTGTGGCGTCTTACGAGCTTTTTGAAAGAGCCCTACGTTGTAGCGCCATTTTTTTCTTGCGACGACCTTTCGGTTAATTAATTGCTTTATGTTGAATAACTCAAGTTCTAACCTTTATGACTTAAGGTCGGCATAAGATATGTTTGCGTTGAAGTAATTTCTAGTCCAATTGGCCTTCAGCTAGCTCATTTTCAGTTGGAGGTTTATGGGTAAATTCGAACGTGCTCGGTATTAATAAGAAGGCAAATGTTCAATGGTGCTGTATAGCTACTTTCAAGTGTAGCTCTATATACTACTAAACCTGTATATTTTATTCCTGTCTGTATACCTAGGCAAATTCTAGGTAAGTTGTTTGACTCAAAGAAACAAACATACAATTTTATACATATATTTACTACTATGTACAATACTTTGGCATGCAAACCCCAGTGTGTTAGTGTGTGTATTTCAATGGTGTATGTCATGCAAATTATAT
This sequence comes from Phrixothrix hirtus, assembly GCA_024586415.1. NCBI lineage: Eukaryota > Metazoa > Arthropoda > Insecta > Coleoptera > Phengodidae > Phrixothrix > Phrixothrix hirtus. The sequence goes on along the minus strand of JAHWXV010128700.1, from coordinate 5,988 downwards.
TGGTTGACATTAAGGATATATGGGGATTAGCACTAGGTAATTTAAATTAATATTTATGAAGTAGGTAGTTAATTCAATGTGGTAGCGTAGAAAGAGGAATTGGAAAACGTTCAAAGGCCTTTTCATACTACTTTCACGGGTACAATTATGTATGCGTGTTTAAAATAAAAAACTTTCAATATCAAATACACATTAACTTTGGCGATTGTCCTGGTTATAACTAATGGCGATTGAAAAACGTTTATATCCTATCGTTTATAGCAAAACTCGGTTCAGTGGGGCAAAGACCTATTGTAATCCGGAGGATCACACTAGGTCTAGAGGATTCTGCAGAGATATCGGCCCAGAAAAATGTTCGTAAACTTACTTTCTGGCAGTACTTCTTAATCAGGGATGACAAAATGTTTCTGGATCGGAAGGAATATTATAAAGGCAAGGATTTTGAGAACTAAAGTTGTTCTAAATTTTTCTGCTTATAATTGCAGTATATAATAATTTCATGTCTCATAACTGTAAATTTCTATATACGGTTTATGTAGAATATGAATGTGTATGCCATCTATATGTGGGGTTATGTTTTCATATATGGTTTGTCTACAATTGTAGTTAAATATTACAGTTTTCTTTTTAACATTAACAATTCATTTTATTCTTAAATACTAGATTGCCCTAATGGTATTCACACTAGAAAGGGCAAAGTTTCTTTGTATCTAATCAAGCCAGGAATGGTCACTATGACCCTAATCCCTTATTTTAGTAATAACGTGTTTAAATGAATTTTGATACTTATTTTAACTTGTGGTAAAATGAAATAAAGATTGTTCTAATGTAATTAAGGTAATTTATTGATATCAATGTTTTATTAGATTAATTAGGTAAATACAAATAAATAGGATTAATTACAAATATATAATAAAATACAGTTATATTACATAAAACAATCAAATTATGAAATTAAAAATTAAAATTAATTGCTTAATGAAAATTTAATAACCATGTAATTAAATTAACTAGTTCTTTGAAACTATAAAATATTTTCTTTTTAAACTTATACGCAACTTAAGTTAGTACTACATACAGAAAAGAATAAAATTATAAACTAAACTAAAAGAGTTTATTGCTTATTTTTATCTATAACAGATGTACAGATTAAATTCATACTTATCTGTAGTAACAATACTTCCACAGTTCATGTCTTTGTTAAACAGTTAGCACAAATCGTTACCTTCTCTGAACATTTACCGCATGCAGCTTTACGACAAGATGAGCAAAAATCGGTAGCCTTGTTTTGGCGACATGAAGAATTAGTTTGACACTGTTTACGTTTGCTACTGTTGCTGATGGGATACTGAACTAGTAGTTCTTTAGGCCGATAGCGGCTGTTTTTATAGTCCTGTGTTAGATCTTCTACAAGTTGGAGAACAAATGCATGTCGTGAGATATTTCTATTTCCCGTAACTTCTTTATAGATGAGCCAGGAGTTTATTGCAGCGAAATCAAGAACATTATAAAAGACGTGTACCGGCCATCTGCGTGAACCAGCTCTTACGGAGTACTTGCGCGCCATTTGGTCAACAATATCGACCCCGCATTTTGAAGTGTTGCAAAATCCTATAGTTTCGGGCAGTTTTTTGTCATCGTTGTATATATCGATATCTCGGCGAAGGATACTTAGAACCTAAACGTTCTTTGTCTTCTTACTTTGATATACAGTAAGAGATACGTTGTCTACAGTTTTGAGGAAAACAGTACTATAGAATTCAAGTTTTGATGTTTTTATAATCTCTGGAATTCCTTCTCTCACACGATTAATTGTTCGAATCAATGTAGTTTGTTGAGATTTTAGTCTCCTAGCGAGCTTCAGTGATGTGAAAAAGTTGTCAATGGTTACATTTCGTCCTTTGTTGAGATAACGTTTCATAAGTCGTACAATAACACTTTCGGATAAGGATTCATTGGCAGGACGCATTTCATTTTTCCCAAGGTATGGAAATCCGTTGCAGATGTATTTTGAATTGTTATCAACCAAGAGCCAAAATTTTACACCAAATTTGGCAGGCTTATTCGCTACGTACTGCAACGACCTTTAGTGGGAAAAAGTTGTTCATATGCGGTAGGCGAGGGCCAGGTTTATAACGTTGATAACAATTTTCAATAAATTTGTTCCAAACCGAAGAAACTAAAGCAAATTTATGTTCCTAGCCTGGTTCATCGGGTATTGCGTACATCGAAGCGCAAGTACTTCATTAGCTCTTTGAAGCGATTTCTTGTCATGATTTGAGCGAAAATTGCAGATCCCCACACAGATGACCACATCATATCTATTGATAGTTTCGTTGAATTATAGGCTCACCTTGTATATAACAAACCAATAAATGCATCAAGTTCATTAAACGATTTTGTCCAACTTTCATCCTTTGTTTGCTTACGAGCTTCAATTTCAGTACACAATTTTATATGCTTCAGTATTGTCGAATCAATAAAAAGTCGACAAGCATCGGTAACAGTTGAAACATTGCGCTTACTGTAAGGCGTGGGACCCAAGATTCCTTGAGTATGTTCTCTGCCGGTCACCTGCTAGTATACTTTCCACGTATATTACAAACTCACCATAAAGTTCCGTCCTTACCGTTGAGTTCGTTATTTATTGATAATGTAGTACATTTTTGTGACTGACTACCAACACTGCTAAGTGCTTTGTGTGTCAACCTTTCTCTTATATCCTTTTGTCCACTACCACAAGACTGAACCGAACTGTATCTTAATCCAACAGCCTCACTTGATAAAAAAGGAATGGTTTCTTCTACATTTTCTTCATCGGAACTTGTATCTGTTTGTTTACTTTGAAGTTCAAGCTCAAACTCGTCTTCGCTATTATTTCTCAAATTTCATTATCAACTTCTGAATCATTTTCAAGAATGTTTTGTAGTTCTTGTAGTATTTGGGTAGGTGTAAGTTTTTCACGTTGCGCCATTGTTTACTACAAGTGAATATTTGCAACAATACACAACTTACAAATGTGAGTTTATACAATATATAAATACCAGTATTCACGTTCCTTATAAAAAACAATTACTTCTTTTTATAAAAAGTACTACTACAAACTGCACTATTAAATAAGTCCAAATAATAACACGCTCAGCATAAAATATGCATAGAAACTGACTGTTAATAAAATACTGTAATAGCGGCGCCACGATAGAAACAAAGCGTTGTCAGTAGCGCAAGCGCCGTTACACAGTAGAGTTTATGTGCGCTGAATTAGCCATTCTGATGTTTACATTACATCTTTATGACGTTTTTCTTTGTTATTCACCTATTAATTACTCGATATAATATTACAATGTGAAATAACGTGAATATTATCCGACGGTCAGATTGACCGTTTATGAACTTTTTTGGTATAATCGTTCATAATTTATTTGTTGTTAGCGTTTGAAACTTCTAATTTTATATTAAGTTGCATAATTATTGATAGGTAAACATCCGTAAGTTTCAATTCTGTAGAATAAAAATTACAAAGCCTACAAGTATTTGAAATTTGATTGCGGTCAAAATGGCCGCTCTGGCCGTTCTAATGTTAACTATTAATTAAATATTTTCAACCTTAAAATTATATGGCTTTTAATTACATATTTTAAATTGATATCTTGTAATAATTTATCAATTCATTTATTATTAAAAAGGTTTTTATATTTCATATTTATTAAACAATTTTACTTAATGTATAAATTAATTTCTTATATAAATGACGTGCTACCAATTTTAATCTTTAATTAGTTACATGTATCAATGTATATACATAAATTTAGAATAAGATCATGTAAATAATAATAATTGGGAACACGTGACAGTGTCTCGCAACAAAATTGATCAAAAACCATCGTTATATTCAGAGTTTACTCGCAAAAACCCAAAACAACGTTTCGATCTTGTTAAAACGACACAATTGTGCGTCAACTACATAGGTAGTAATTATTCCTTGCCGCCTTCCCCATTAAAGTTCTTATGTGATATTTGCTTGAAGAAGCACTTTAGACATCAAAGTTTTCGTTCTGATTAAGCCGCTTCAGTGAATTCACATGCTTCAAGTATACATTCTGTAACGTTATTTTTATAACGTTCCTTTTGTTTTTAATTTTAATTATTTCCATTCTATATATTTTATAAAATACTAACAAGCGCCGAATTTTAAGAAATAAAGTATATGTATGTAATATAATGAATCATACTTATCAATAACGTATATTTAAATTAACGTATAAATTTTGGATGAATGTTAAATATCACATTGGTCAATTAATATAATGCTAACTTTATTTTGGTAAATGTAATATCATGTTTTGTAGAATTAAAATTATGCAGTAATTAATCATTGTTTCCAGCATCAGTCAAGATATTTATGAACCTGGCACTGTCTACAATGGGACCCTCAGCTTTTCAATTGAGTCGCGGGTGTGAGCGAGAATCGAGCAGTTCCGCTTTGGTTTGCAAGACCAACGCGCTTACCAACTATTTAGGCTTTTAAAATTATGTAATTTTATTTCATTCCATTGCTTATTTAATTGGTACATGTGTCGTTTGCAGGCTGCGACTGATTCCTTACCTCTTTTAACAAAAATAACATGGGCTAAATTTCGATTTTTTCTAGATTGCGTCGAGGTCCTTGAGGGAGGGTAAACGTCGGTTCGAAATCCAAGTTCGCACGAAGTGGTTTCCAACATTTAAGTATCAGATATTAATAACAATTTAAATTAATGTAGAAGCGGGTAAGTAGCTGGCTATTATTATTTTTTTGCCAATGACAAGTTATCAGTTGTTTCTGCAACCACAATTATCAGCTGTTTCCTTAGTGGCCATTGTTTCTACGTTTAAGAAAGCAACAAGATCTTTCTTCTGGCACAAAACAGCATATAGGAGATTAAACCTCTCTGCATTATTAGATTTCCTAGTAGTATTGCTTTTTGAGTTCTAACATAATAATTGCATTATTATACTAATTACCATCTGATGTAGGAAGCTATTGAAGTATTATGTGGATGCCTGCTGTTATTATATAAAGGCCTATAATTATTTTCGTTCTAAATTGGAATTATTCTTGTCTAAATTGGTTGTTACTTATTTCAATTACAAATTTTGGCATTTAAATTTTATCAAAAAGGACTAAATTAATAATTACCTAAGGCAATTCTCACTTTAATAATATCTTTAATGTAATAATATTTCTTAACTTCATTTAAATTCAACGTATTTTATGTTTTAGCCTATGATCAGTTGGGTTATCGTTAGACTTCAATTTTGATTGTATGTCAATATTGACATCTAATTTAAATTCATAACTTGCACTTATTATTTGAGTTTACAACACGAAGAATCTAGATGTCTCAGTAGACTTCATTCATAACTGACGTAACCGGTTGATCTGTGCCTGTCAAGGACGCTAGACTGCCGCTAGTGATCCAGGTTGATTGTTGCATAATTATTTATGATGATTTTAGTTGTATCATTATTTAAATACTATTAATTGACGTACCAATATTGTGGTGAAGAGCAATCACATGTTAACTACCGTTATTCAGATTGTTATATTAAATGATTAATTATTTTCTGTTATTATTTATTGTGTATCTAAGTGATTTTGTAGAGTTCTTAAATTACAAGTAGCTTGCCCTAATTATTAATTTAAATGCCTTCTGATAAGCGCTCTTTTCACCGCAACTTGCTTGTTATTAAGGTATTAATTTATTTAATAGTTGGCAATACTAGGATATTGAGCTACCCGGAGTTGTAACCTCAAGAATTATGTGTTTTTAACATCGAAACTCGTCTTGTTCTAACCCTTTAACCCAAACTTACATTCATGGGTAGTGTGTCAGGTCAATCAAGGCGTTGTTCATTACACATTAATTAATTAATTTAATTAACATGTAATTAACATAAGAAAATATTATAGTTTGTTAAATAGCACGTAAGGGTTAAAATATTTTC
>JAHWXV010128693.1:0-29594 GCA_024586415.1 Phrixothrix hirtus | reverse complement strand
TATATATATATATATATATATATATATATATATATATATATATATATATTTGTTGAACTGACAATAAGTCTATTGGTGCTGATTTGCTAATAATATCATACGACTAAAAAGAAATCGTAACAAAGTCTCGCGCTCTAATGCAAAAAAAAGGCACTGTCTTTGGGTTGTTTAAGACTTTGTCCATTTACTTTTTTGGGGCGGTGTACATATGTACGTGGATAAAAATATAGCGCTGTATAATACAATATTAACAAGCACAAACAAAACTTGATGAAATATTCCTATTACAACGTTTAAATCTTGCAAAATATGTGAAAGTCAATAAAATCTGTTCCGTACAACACTTAAGTGTAATCTCTGCCGCATAAATGTTAAATCATGCCAAAATTGAAACTAACGTTTTCTAATCCTTGTTTTTATAAGTTAGCAAACAAACTGTTCTGTAAATATAAATATTAAAGTGAACTTAAAACATCTAAATAGAAATACAGGCAGGAATAGGCCGTTTCTTCACGAAAAAAGGAGGTTGCCTGCTGATCAAATTTCATTAGTGTCGATAGTCGCACGCAAAGCCATGACTTTCAGTTACTTTAAGTCAACTCGTAAGTGCTTATCTCGGTTCTACTCTTCTAGAGACTCCCATATTCCAATGTTGGTCGACAAAAGTTGAGAATACCAGAGGCACTGCAATTTCCCTCCGGGAAGAGCGCGATGACGCTCAGTTTTTATTGTATCGTAGCCTGTTCGCTTTTCCCTACGAAACAAATGAAATATGTATGTTCTGACTAATTTCAGCCTAGTGAATTCCGACTTGCTTTACATTTCCCTGAAAATCATTGATAATAAGAATTCGTTTCTACTACAGTATGTATTGTAGAAACAGTAAGATATTTTATAATCAATGAACTACTGGTTCTACGTAGTTGCAACATTTGTGAAAAGAAAGTTAATTGCAATCGCTTTTAATCCAAACCCAATGTTGATATACAAATTGTTTGAGCAATACAAATGCCTGGCTTCTGAATAAAATTTTTCCAAAATTGCGTTGTGCTATAAACTTATGTGGTCTACATACCATGAGCTTCCGCGAATTGAAAAATTGCTGAAGCCGCGTGTATTTTTAGGGGCTGCGTGGAGGTGATCTCATCCTAGAAACGGATCTCTAAAAAAGTTTCACACCAAAATTATTAACTCGGGCTTGACTCGAAGCTTCCTGATTCATCATGGCTCAACATTGGGTTGAATTCAAAGGAATATAGCATAGTTTTGTAACCATGGATGAAAGTTATTGTAGTAATTAGATTGGCATAATCTGTAACCACTCTTCTTTTGGAATAGGACGAATTACGTTTCAGATCGTTGCCTGAATATTTATACTACAATTGCTTTCAAAATATAGTAAATTAGGTAAATAAGTGCACAGGCATATGCAATTTCTAATACAAGACCCAGCTCTGTACTCGAAATAACTCTGATCTCTCACTACTTTTTTATGGACTTTCTATTTTAAATTAGCCAGGGTTGGCATGAGTAAAAGAAATATAACGTTACCGTAGAAGGTGAATAAAAATGCAACTCACGTAAACATAGCTTGGGTTGATGATAAAAGTTGACATGAACTCAGGAATCAGTTATAAACGTGGGAAATCTGGATAGTGGACTAACTAGCTAAAAGAAGTTGGGTGGCTCTAACTAAAATTCGCTGTATATATGTAGAAGTCGGGCAAGTAGGAATTGATAAGCGCCACTTGTTCCATAAATTATAAAAGATGAAACGCTTACCTAAGACGAGCAGAGCTTCTCGGAGAAAAGTGGAATATTTGCAGCTGAATTAGTTGCTTAGAATTTATACTTTTTATCTAACATATATAAAATGATTTACTTTCTAATAAATACATAAACAAATTCAATGAAACGGTTCTAGAAGATGGATAACTATCGTTTATATTTAAACAAAACGCTCCAGAAAAATATTCATCTAAAATTATACGATGTTATAGTTTACTTGGAAATGCTGAGCATTTGCCAACTTTCACCAAACAATCTGTTTACACACACAATTTAATTATAAGCAATAAAGGAGCTTTAAAATGTTTCCTATTTGCATATAGTGATTTAAGTCGATAACAAAAAATCGCGTTTTACTGAAGCTTGAGTGAAATGAGAAAAATTATGATTTAAATATACGGTGTTCTAATTTACGTCCAACGAGTGTAATAATATTTTTTGACACGAAGTGTAGAGCGGTACCGTTTGCTGTTGTTTTTATTGCGACGGCTCCAGAGTTATGTTTGGCTAATACTTGAGTCGTTGTAGTATTTATTTATATCAGGCGTCTATAACTAGCTAACCGGCTAGATAGTGTTACTTAGTTGGAACTATTATTATAGTGAATTCAGATTTAAGCGTAGCTCAAGCTCTTATCATAATTTGAGGGTATTTTATTTAGGGCAACGTCAATATTTCAAAGCGTACTTGTATATTGTTCGTTGATTATGTTTGCGTTGTTTTATTTATGTGTGCATCTATACAGTTTTATAGATGCTTAACTTATTTGTTGATCCTAAATTTAGCTTAGTGGTATCATTGATGTTTTATTATTACTAAGCTTTCCGTTGTGAACTAAATTAAAATTGTAATTTTATAGGCATATTTTAACTATGCGGGATACTTTGTGAGTGGTAATCATGCAAAATGGATACTTGTTATAGAAAGCGGGTTATGCCAGGTTATGCTTTCTATTTGTGCTGTGTCATGCTGTCAAAATAATTATTTGAATTGGGATCACTTTAGGAGTAAGTCAAACTGTATCATTGGAGGTAGGCTGGTTTCAAGACATTTGTTGTGGCGTCCAGAGTGTAAAAGACATCGTAATGTGTCCATAATATGTACATAAAAACTGTTTTTGTGGGATCTGATTAAGTACAGAGTAGCGAAAAACGTCTTATTATTTATATAGATTATCTATGCGAGGGAAAACTGGTTGACAACTAAGTTAGCGGAAACCGTTCTGAAAACTTCATTACAATGGGTAAGAAGGAGACGGATTTGAGCAATTTGGGTTTCAAAATACATCCATAAAGCTTTTGTGATACTTGGAGAAGGAATCGTAGCTATGTAGTCAGGTTCAGTTTGGAATACGTCGGTAATGTAGACGAGGACTGTTTTTGAGAATAATTGTAGGTGAATTATTTATAGGATTCTGAATCGGGCAGAATCGGCTAGATTAAGTGTAGAAAATGGGGTATGTTCCGCTTTATCAAATTTTACATGTCTCGTTTATAGTCAAATATAATCAGTTTCTCTGGAAATTGACAACGATAAATTTCGGTGTACATTTATGTAACTCTAACGACATCCATTAATGAACTATTATTTATAATATTTAGTTTCTAAATTTTACAGGTTTCTTATTTTTAATTTTCCTTAAATATTATATTTCATTATTTATCACTAGGTGTATCTACAAAGCTCGTATTTGAATTTATTTGTAGTCTGTGCATTTTACATTTCACATGTGTCTTTACAAACAACATGTTATCATTTGCTTTATCTGTTATTCTTAACACACCTCATCTATAATTTTTAACAGAAAAGCTTTTTATCCTAGCTGTAATAGCAGCTATATTGTGAAGAATATTTTGATTGGATTAATTAACTATGTTAATTAATATTTTTATTTATGCAATTTTCTTTGTAAAATGCTAATTGCTTAATTTTTAGTTGTACAATTGAAATTTCTTGTTTATAGCGGTTTTAGAATCATTAATTAAAGTTTCATTACGTGTATCGTTTAATTTTGTGTAAGCGGGTCTGAAATTATTACGACATTGATCATTCATTTGAAAACACCCGATACATACTTCCGCGTAGCAATAATAAAATCTAATTGATGGATTACCAATATCAGTTTTACGTCAAAATCACAATTGTAAATATGTAAATTGTATAATTTCAATTTATTAACAATTATTAAAATTCGAAAATCCTAAGTTACGTTTCATAAAACATAGGAGTATTTTTCTTAAAAATGTTTATTCGAAAATTCCCGTATGAAGGCTAACAAGTCTAAAAATAAACGTTAACCCCTCTCGTCTTCACCCTTCAATTTTAATGAGAAATACTTCACTTTACCAGTAGTGGAGATCTGAAAACTGCAGAGTTAGGTTGCGCTGCCGTAGTGTATGTCCTGGCGTTATTCAACGAATATAATTGAAGAATCACCCGTAGAGTGCATTTGGGGATCAAATTGGTAGAAATTTAGTCGATTTCCGCCCAGTGCGAATTAGTAATAAAAAGGGCCAATTTCAATTTATTGTCGATTTGGAACCAAAGGGTTTAAGTCCGACAAGGCTGTATGTAAAGTACAATAAGAAGAGTATCCTAGGCAGCACGTTTGTTATTTTCGATTCTTTCGGGAAATATCGATCTGCAGAACACAGGTAAGTGATTTATCCGTTATTTAATCTGCATCGATCTTCACCCCTCGTTAAGTTAATTCTTCTGGGACGAATTAATCGATCAAGTATAAATTCAAGACAAGTTTGTTAATGTAATAAATAAAAGACTAACGTTTTTTAAATTTTAATTGTTCATATTATTAAGGTCATTTTAGTGCAAATACTTTCTTGTTCAACAGTTTAGTTATTAATCAGACAAGGGCCCTTGATTTAAGTGTACAAATTATTGTTTCCATTATTTCCTTCCGGGGAGACATGTGAACTGTTAATTGTAATTCACCTTCTTTACGTTTCATTATATTCTATCTTTAAGTACAGATCTTATTTTTTTATATGCAGATCTGTAATTGTAATAACCTCTACTTTCTTTCAGGAGCTAGATTAATTTTTAAGTGATTAACCAGTTTAGGTAGTCCGTCGGAATTATACATGATTGAAGCGGGAACACAGCGACGTGCATAAAAAGAGCTACCTTACTGTAAGTACGCATTAATACTATCCTCGATCTAAAGATTTGGAGATCGGATTCTTTGTTTTCCGGGCTCTATAACAACAGACCTTTAGACTATTATCTTCCCGTTATTGTTAAAAACAAAGGGGCGCCCTTATTTACGACTATTTCACCCATATTTATGACTATTTCTTGAATTTTTGAACATTAGTTAAAATCCCTGAATGCTAGCTTAATTAGATTCAACGCAATTGTAGAACCCATCTTATTCTCCACTGTGATGGCCGGCACAAACCAGCTAATTCAGGGGAATTACCAATTTTAGTAAGCTCAGGGGCGAAGGGCCAAATTGTCTACGTTATATTTGATACAAAAAAATTTATACTCGATCGAGTAGTCAAGCTATGAGTCCAGGAACCGTTATAATAATAGAAATCATGTTATTAGGTAAACATTATTATTGTATTTGAAAACTGAAATTAGCGCCGCTCTTGAATAGCAATAATTTGTTGGAATTTACGAATATGATGTCACCTAGCTGGATTTTTCTGATTTCAATCGATTTTAATATAAATAAAAACAATGTGTACGTAGCTAATAAAATGTTCGTAAATAACCTCTTCTCACCATACCAACTTTTATAATTATAAGACGCACTTTAACATTCGTATATACACCCACTATAGGCAATTAATTATAGTCAGATACTATACGAAGACGGATTAATCGAGGAGAGCTAATTTAATTTAATGCAATAGTAAAAGTTTAGTTATTTCTAACGGTTGAACCACTCAACAAAATAATACGCTCTCAAATAAAGGTGTATCGCTAAAATGTTTTAAAACAATAGCTAAAATTGGAATTTTAGTCGAAGACAGCTTTTTGACATGACGAAACCTGATTATCCCGGGAAAGCAGTGAACTAAAATTGTAGAGTATACAAATCGTATAATTTTCGAGTAAATCCTGTCCAAAAAGAGCACATATGCTAGATTCGCAGTTCAATGTACATCACGGAGATCGCTTCCTTGAAGAAGACGATCAGCACATTGAATGAACATAATCATATACATATCTGCGAAGCTATGCCCCTTTGAGTATAACTCAATGTTGACATCCACCAAAGCTAAATGTTTGCAGTCACGCATAAGGCTTTCCCATCCAAGGATCCTGCCATTAGAGGCTCCTGAGGGCCCTGCACAGCTTAACGGCAATTGTGGAAATTAGTACCTCCCCATTTTTCCTAAAGAATGAAGACGGTTCTTCCAACTTTCGAGGATGTAGAAGCTTTCTCCGTCCCTCTAACCCGTTCGTCACTTGATTTAGTGTCACATGATGTCATAGGAGGTATCAGCCAGTGATTTTACTCCGAATTTCTTCAATATTATTCCTCATCGAATTTTAAGAAAAAGATCGCCAACCAACAATGTTACTCGAGGTGCTTTTGGCAGAAAGACCTAAATGATAGTTGACAACAATGCGCCCAACCATAGTGTATATAGTTTTAGAGGCTTTCCTAATTTCTAACTCAGCTTTTCGTGACTATGGCCTTCCTTTAATTAAAATACTGCAATAAACTAAAAAGGATTTTCTGCGCTAAAGGAACTACAAAGATACTTTCACATGTGGAACACCATCTAACTGAGATGCACAAGAGATTTACTTCGAAGCTGACAAAAATTGTAATTTATTTGTATAAATTTTCAGTACAGGCGCCAGATAGTTACAGAATATAAGGAAAAAAGAGTTTAATGGAGATTAATTCTTTATTATAAACACTATGAGGATTAAAAATCGTCAATGTGGATAAACATGCTAGATTATCAAGTTTAAAATTTCAAGTTCACGTACAGCAACACAGTAAGGCCATAATTTACACAGCAGCTCGCTTATACAATAAAAGTCAATGTAAGTATTGCGCCATATTTTCAAATATACAAAGGCTTTTATTTTTAAGTTATTAATAATTTTATTATTGAATTTATTCGTTATCTAACGATAGAAGTTATACAAGGGTGGTTTGCGAAATACAATTTCACTTATTATATGAACGCACCTGAAGTTACAGTTTAATTTGTAAGTTTACCCCTTACTTACAAGCCATTCTAACTCGGCTTGTAGGTAAATTGTTTTAAAATATAAAATTTGAATGATCGGGTTGTAATTTAATACTGTGTAAAGAAAGTTTTCAGAGCAATTGAAATTCATACCGAAGTGAAAATCTACACCTTCAAAAACAAAGGCTTGTAGGTTGACACGTAAGTTTCAACGTAGTTGCACAAGAATAAAAGCGATTTTCATAGTGGCGTCCAAAAACAGCGGCAACACCAGGAATCGTTCAGAAAATTTGTGAAGGACCGGTGGGTAAAAGTGCAAGATACATCTTGGTATGCATGACAAAAAACGTTTATAAACCATGTACTGGAATTACATAATTTTTGAAATATTTGAAATTAAAGTTTTCAACCCGGTCAGATGTAATGTGTTGGACGAGAAAATAACTGGCCGATTTTACATATAATATGTATTTATTATGTGATTCACCGTTACGAATGGCACATCAATGCCTGTAGGCATGTTAATAAGTTGGTCGTTCAAAATTTGCGATACTTGCAATATGATCCAATTGGTAGATGTGATATTAATGTACGAAAAAGCAGGTGCGAAGAATAAACGCGTGTATTTGTGAAAATAGATAGCATTTTGAACAGTTTCATTAAAGATACATCTTCATTTACAAGCAAGCTAATGCATAATTTTGTTAAAACTGTCAAAAAATGTGCATTGTTAGATTACATTCTCTGGCAAAGGCATGTCGTTTCTACTGACATTTGTACATTACAGTTTCATGTAGGCATTTGCAGTTCGATTCTTTCTACGGTCACATTTATTATTTTCATAGCTGTAAAACAGTATTTACTCAGGGTAAAATTGCAGTATACATTTTTTTGTATAATTAATTATTCAAAATATTTATAGGGCAACGGACATTTGAAATACATAATTTTAAAAATACTATCTTCAAATTGTTCCGGCAATAACATTACACAGCTATTTGCATTCATTCGCAGTAAAAAAAACAAACTAACGTGAATTATTATGTTATTAACTAAATAAAGCGAAGTTTTTTGTGTGGTAAACAAAATAAAGGTTTGAATGTAGGACATTAAAATTTTTAGGCGAAAATTTGTAAAAACTATGCAATTGATTACATCTTTTTACAGATTTGTGTTCACTAAGGGCCCGTTTACACGTGTGACAACCAATGTACTCTATATCTTGGACATCCTTGTACTTTATATAAAAAATTACAAACACATTTGAATGCGAGTTTCTCAGTTTGAACGTTTGGAGAAGAACACGGTCGATTCCGTGCTTCGTTCCATCTATGGACGAAACATGGTTTCATCAGTACACTTCAGAGACTAAAAAACAGTCAGAAAAGTGCGTAGCAGCCGGTTGTTCTGTACCAAAGAGGGAAAAATCGGCTCTGTCGGCATCAAAGACTATGGCGTCTGGTTTTTAGGATTTAAAAGTAATTTTATGATTGGCTATCTCAAGAAAGGTAAAATAATAATCGGAAAGGCTTTTAAATCAATTAGATAAAAATATTCGCAAGAAAAATCCGCATTTTGCATTAAAAAGACATTGCACCTACTCAAAAAGCTTTTTAGCTCTGGGAAAACTTAATGAAATAAAGTATGAATTTTTGGAGCATCCATCCTGTTCACCACATTGGCTCTCTTCGACATCCACAAGTTACTAAATTCTAAAAAATTCTTCGCTGGTAAGTATTTGTCGTCCAATAAAGAAGAGCTTACAGCCGTCAAACAATATTTTGCGTGCTGTTCGGAGTTACTTCAGGAATTGAATAAATTTATTAGAGAGACATTAGGCTAAGTGCAGTAAACAATATGGAAGATGATTTTTTACCTCCATTTCGCGAACTTGTCAAAGCACACTCACATACCTCACAGTCGTAAAATGCAGATTACTTGTAGATGCCATTCTATGGAATATTTAAAAAAAATAATACAGATAATTGTGAATTTCAAAATTAAATTTACAAGCAATTAAAGTTAAAATGTTGGGCAGACATTTTAATGATTATTGAATTTTTAAAGTTTTTTTAGAAAAGAATAGTTTTTCTACTTCATATAGTGAAGGCTATGAGTGACAAAAATGTAAGTAACGAGATGTGTTGAATTGTTTTGTTATGAAATACTATGATATCTTTAGTACATCTACCATAAATTTAAAGCCGTTAAAATAATATTTTTATTCATTTTATTTGTCCAATGTTTATTTGCTGTTTACATTAACGCATAAGATGTAGTATTTTCTGACGCCAGTAGTAATGGATGCGGGCTTGTGTTCCACTGGAGACATGGAAAATCGGTAGTACTGTCGCTGCTTGTACGTGACTTGCTTTTACATGACTGAGAACAATAACTTTTTTGATTGTTAAATGGAATGGAATAGTTTGTTTAAATTGCACGTATACTGCTTATTGAGCAATAATTTTGTAAGGTAGGTATTATTTGGTTTTGTAAATTACAGGTTTACTGCCATCTGCTTTCCTCATAACACCTTTCTAAACTTATCTATTCTTAAGCAAAATGATGTACGGTCCTAATATTTCACACTTTTTGTCACTGTTCTGATAATATCTAGTACCAACCATATAAAATGATTTATTATAGCGATTGCAATTTCAGCTTCTATAGAGTTACGTCTTTAGAACTTAGGGACATTTTTTAAATTTAAATATTACTTCATATTTAACTAAAAGTATGTAAATGTAGAATTTATTTTAAAACGTTTTTATTTATAAAATTTTCATGTTAAAGCATTTATAGTCATTTATATGAAATTTAATGACAACCTCCTATTTAATAAATTGGATTTGCATAATGTGTCAACATAATAGGATAACGTATTCAACGAGATTTCAACGTGCCTTAGAGTTCAATATTTAAAGCAGGTTTGACGTAATAAAATACAGAACAAAGATTCTGTTTTAGTTAATTTATTGTATTCAACGTTCTAATTCTAGTAAATTTTGAAGAAAACTTCAGCAGGGAGTAACTATTGGTAAATTGTCTGAAAGTGTGAACGCAATTTCCATGTATTCAAAATTATTCAGTAACGTAATTGCGGCAATAGTTAACTGAATAATTCTAAAGGAAATATTTTGATAATTACATGAAAATTGTATGAAATATCTTTTATTATGCCTACGTCACTTATATAGGACAAGATATATTGAAATTTAACATTTATACAACCGCTTTCCCTATAAATATGTATGAAACTTTGATTTTCATATTGTTAAAGATAAGGATACATTTTGATTAAATAATTGGGCACATTAGAATTACATTAATTACATAAATAGTGAATTTAGTATTAATCATTGATATTAAACTTAAAATAAATATTGCTTTCCAGAAAAATTATAATGTAACGCTTTTAAATACGCAAACAATGGAAATTATTACTTAAATGAGGACAAAAATATACAAAGCCAATTTAAACACAACCAAATCATAAAATAATAATCTTAACATAAATAGGTCAATATTTAAACAACTTCCGACTAACTGAACTAAATGGAAATTAATAATTTTCTTAAATTATCTTAAGATTATTTAAAAACTGTAATAACAGGAAATAAGTTGTTGAGTAGGAATGCGGTCAGTGATGATATCAGTAGTCCTAACGTAAGCTAAACAGTATTACAATCCACAAGTTCATATTTCAAAGTATTATTAATAACATGGTTGAAATATTATAGCAAAATTAGCAATGCTATGTTTTACAATTCACCAGTAAATTTCCTTGATAGGTCATGTCTTATATTGAATAATTAGCTTAAAGGTATCATACTTTCTCGCCTTCTCTGGAATATTCTAGAAGTGATTGTTTAGATATAAATATAAAGACAAAATTGTACTTTAAAATAAATATTAGATATACTTGTATACCTAGATGTTGAATAATAATTAATTGTAATTCGTAAATAAATTAGTTAGTTGAAATAAATAATTAAATTGCTGGTATATAAAATGGGAAAAATTATAAAAAGGTCCATCAATATATGGTTGTATGGTATGCAGAAGAAAAGAAATTCTTTAAATACGGTACATTTATCACACGATGCTTTAAAATTTTTCGTTATGACAATATACAGATGGATCCATAATAAAAGTTATAGGAAGCTTTTAGACAGTCAGTCTGCATTCAAAATAAGGAGTCCGAAGGACACAACAAACGTTACAAATTTACACATTTTTAACAAGCGAGGCCCAAATGTTGCTAAATTATTTAAAAAATCGTTTATACAGGGTGATATTTTAAAAAGCTTCAATGAACGGTACTTTTTATTTATTAAGATATATCAAAAAGTACTCAAAACCATTTTGGGGGAACAAAATTACCCATAAATATGGAGTCACTTCCAACCGCCGCAACCTTTGAATCTTAAATTGCAACCCCCAGCGCTTAATATGTCTTTCCATTTGGATAAAGTATTCATAATTTTTCTAACAATAAAGTCATGAGATATGCAATTTATATGACCAGTTTATCTATCTATGACAAAAAAAACGTTTTAAACAATGTAATTAGTCACACTTACTTATTACAAAATTTTTACTTAATCGATTGCCCTAACAGTTCACCATTAATTCCTAAAAATAAAATAAGAGGCTTTCAAGTTCAGATTTCATATTTGCAAATACTTCCCTGGAAATTAAATGGCATTCCTTGATTATCCGGCTACAGAAGTCTTCACGGAAGTAGGTTGTGTTTTGTACATCTTCAAATTTAAATAACCTTAAAGAAAGAAATCCAGGGATGTAAGATCTGGAGATCGTGGTGATCACTGTATACATAGAGTCTCTTCTTACAATCGATTGTTCAGTAACCCTGTTATTTAAAAGTTGCTCAACAGCAATGAAACAATGAGGGGATGCTCCATCTTATTGGAAATTGGCTTATTTTCATTTAAATTCATATTTTATTTCAAACAGTAATTATCGTTTATTTGTAATAAACATCTGGGAACGGTCAATGATGCTACGCTGAAGTCGCATGCGTCATATCGAAGCCATTTATTCGGTTTCGGTCACTGGTTAAAGTTGTTTTACACTGTAGACCAAGTTAAAATGGCAGGGACGGGCTCAAAGCTTTAATTTCAAATATTTCGAAAACTATTTATTTAGACATATGGTTTATAAGTGTTTTTTGCTGTGAATACCAAGATCTATCTGCTATTAATGTTATGCGCTTATATCCCGGAAACTGTGTATATTATAAATAATGACAGTGTAGTGGTATAAAAATTAGATTAATTTAAAATAACTATTTGAGGTATTTAATATCGGTAATATGCCAAGCAGCACTAGTAACCCAGGAAAACTACTTGATAACTCTGAAAATGACCCTAAGTTTTGCCGGAATGATCCTAGAGCTAGTATTAGGCGTTTTTCTGTGTTTAATATTCAAGTGCTAACGTTTCAGCAATGATCGAAGGTAACTTGAAACGTAATAACGATTCACAAGACATAGAGAAGAAAGCGGAAAAGCTTTGCAAGGAATGAGTTAAAAATTAGAATACATGGAAACATGGCCAAGAAACAGATAGATGAATAAAAGTCATAAATAGGTTTGAAAAATAAGAAAAAATGCATTAAACGAGAAAGGAAAACTGGCAGTGACTGCAACTGCAAAATCAGATGTTTTCAAAACTTGAAATTGTAAGAGTTTCTCATAATATTGGTAGCAAAGAAAACCAAGAAATTTTTATTGAACGACACATGAATGTAAAAAAATTGAAAGAAGGGGTCTAAGTCTAGTGGGGGATCTAAGCGCTCATATTCATCCGTACATAGTGTAAAATTGCCTCAACAGACTAAAGGATGTGTAAAAAAACTTTTTGTTCACTACGTGAGAAAAGAGAGAACATAATACATCAAAGTAATTCTCATATTGAGTCCGTTCCAAAACGACAGTCTCACTGTAGTCACACAAAATATGCAAATAAATATTACTTGAATCCTGAACTAAATATGAATAAAATACACAAACTTTACTTTCAACAACACGAACCAGTTCTTTACGCCGCAATTCAACATGAAAGTAAGTTAAAGCTCAAATTACTTATGGGTATTTTTATAAACATATTGTAGCAAACTACAACTGCTCGTTCGAGAAACCATGTTTTGATAATGCTAAACATGTGATAAGTCTTGATAATCGTACATCTGCAGAAAAAGAACAATAAGTAATAAAACATCTAAAAGTGGAGAAAGCGGCACATGAAAAGAAATCAACCTATTTTTATACACAATTGAAATAAGGTATTACAGCGGTGAGGGTTTAATGATAATTAAAATATGCTCCTTCTACATCCATCCAATGCAGACATTTTTTTAAGCGATATCTTTGGAAATATAATTTTTGTATTTTCGTAGAAGCAATGGAAAGTCTTACTCCTCGTGTACCATGAAACAGTCGCAATGAGAGGAAAAATGACGCACGAAGCTTTTTACATTATTTTGTTAATCAACATATGTCAGCAACTGTGATAAAGTTACTCCTGCACTGTGATAACTGTTTCTCGCAGAACAAAAATCTAACTTTAGCTCAGTACCTCCATACAATCAACGAAAAAGGTGCTGAATGTAGCAATTCCGCCAGGATGCATTTAATCTTCAAAAACCTAAAGTACAGCTGACTCTATCTGTGCCTGAGTTACGCCTACTCTGTACCATTACCGCTCAAGCTTACCACGTATCTGTATTTAAAAAAATTAGGAACAAACTTCGTTTCAGCAGACTGTATGTGGTTTTATGAGGGACTTAGGCACCAACAGACGAACAACACAACCAGTCTGACGATAACTTCACAGATGTTTAATGTTAATTACTATAACAAAACATGATAATTTTGTACCTTTGTTCTAAACAAAAAGGTTTGCAAAATATTGTTTTCTCATTTAATAGTTCATTAATTAACGCCAAAACATCTGAGGTTACTTCCAGGAGTAAAAAGGGGGCAGATACTCAATTTTCTTTAATTCTATGTTTTAACATAATATTTACAAGTGTGAATTTTATATAAATTATATATTTCTTAATAAACTACCACGTAGTGTTTATAGAAAAACGGGCAAATACACATTATTTAAATTAAACGGTTTATAGTTTCCAGAAAAACTCACAAAGATGGAATTGCATCGGACTCCTTAATTATTCAAGTGATCGTTATCGCTAACGGAAGTTCTTGAACTAGCTGGATCTTTAGGTCATTTACTGTAAAAAATTAAAGTTTAACTACTCTTGCTGTCCAGGTAGCTACGAATTATTTCTTAGATTTTCCAAATACCGTGTATATAAAGAATAAAGTTTTAAAAATTTATTTAGCACACTATTAAAACCTGTGCACTTACTCAGATTGAGCTTATCTAAATTGATTAATTCTTTAATTTACTTTCAGTTGCTGCTGGTGCTTCTAAAGATAATTGTTTTGTAGTATTGCCTTCTTGTCTACCGTCACTGTTTTGGAGTTCAAATTTCAAAGACGTTTAACTTTGTTTGAAATCAACGCTATGGCACGGGAAGATCTTGTAGGACCTCAGTCAGTTCGTTAAACTTATGGCGCTGTTTCAACACTCTTATATCCGTGAAGCGTAAGTTTGATTGTCAATTTATGAGTACCTTGGATGCTTGTTACTGTTACGCCACTGCTGGAAAAAAAAGACGCTTTGTTGTTTCTGCAGGTGTTTTGATTACTTTCCTTGCGTTGGCAGCGCAATCTCCAATTTCTGGGCTTGGACGAATTGGATGCCCGTATTTCAGGGTTGTTGTTTTGCTACACTATCTAGCTTGTGGGCCGTTGAATTTTCTTTGCTGCTATGTTTTACGGGTAAGTTTCTTTAGTGGAAACTGCTTTGTTGTGAAGTGATACTTCCTTAATACTACATCACCGTCACTTATCTTTACGTAATTTATTGCTTTTCAGAAATTTCTAACTAGTATTTCTAGGTAATGCAGTTCAAAAGTTTTTAAATGCTGGCATAAGTTATCATAAAGTAAGTCTACTAGGGAAATAAAATCCGCATAGTCTGTATTTGATTTAGTGATTATAAATAATAAAATTGCGAGTGATTCAATATCCCAATAATTTTGTTTTAAGGTAAAACTGTAGAGTTGAAGATGCTGAAAGTAATGATGCTGTGTTATGATGGAGCGTTCTTCCCTTCTCGGGAATTTTGGTAAATATTTCCGATAAACATGATTCGGTATATCATTTTACTATAACTGTATTTAGCCTAACTAGTTTAATTATACTGTTGAGTTCCGTGATTTGACTTCCTTCACGAGTATGTACGTCACTCGACAAAAGTTTGGAAAAAATTTGGTAATCATCATTATTCAAAATAATTACCGTTTTATGGTAAATTGTAACGCGTGCCTCTTTTTGCAAACCAGTAAGTTTGTGCCGTATAAGACGATGAAAAATTCTTTAAATGCAGATGATCGTTGATGATTCTGCCAACTACTGAGAATTCAATCGTAAGCTAATACAGTGTTATTCCCTTTTTGCCAGTAGTAATTTTTTCTCCAGTAATAGCTAACGGAGGACACCCTGCGTCTTTTTATGTTGAACAGAACTCCTTTAGCATTTAGATTGACTATACGGGTCAAAACTTGTCGCTAAGGATAGCGCTTGTTCGTTAGATGTAGAATATAAGCTTTATTTTCAAGCATAAGCGCTTAAACCTTTTTTGAAGTCATACTAAATTACAGTTTGCAAATTTTATCTGAATAATTATATTTTTATCAACTAATGATTTGATAAACATGGTTCTAACCACCTACACCATATATAAAATTATTGGTAGAATACTAGCCAATTCTAATTCTCAATAAATTCAGCGCAACAGTCGTATGTGAATACTGTTCATAAATACAATACAATATTTTCTTGTGCTGTCGACTTCGCTGCTGGTAAAATACTAAATAGTTTTTTACAGCAATTGTCTGATATTAAAAACAAAACTTTAACATAAATAATTACCGAAATAGCTTAAATTAAAGCTTAATAATTGCATTGTTTGTTTTTTAATAAATGTTGGACGCTTTAAAGCTCTAAAACTGGTTTCATTTTCCCCAAAACAATTCGGAATTATCTACAATGTAAATACAACCTATGATTATTTGCATGGGGTTTACAGCGTAGAAGTAGTGATCATAAGAAATGCGAAAAATCGTTACGCTGCCTTGCGAGCGGAAAGGATTGCGAGTTTTATAGGAATACGGTTTCATTCTAGCTTAAGATAAGCCGCTGCATACAAATACACGTTCGATGTGCATTCTGAATGTCAAATATAACCAAAAAGTTACGAATATTGAATTTGTAAACGTCGTATAAGATAGTTTCTAACAAAACATCAAATTTATTTTACCTGTTATATGATCAATTTTGAGCTAGTAAATTAAAACATCTTCTAACAAATTATTACTCATGAATGTAATAAATAAATAGTTGTAATTAGTCTATTGGCATTATTTTTGATCATTGTTTTAAAAACTCACATTCAAAAACCGTCCGTACAATGTTGTTCTGGTATTAGTAACCACAGATTGCTTTCGCTATGATTATCAGTTATCCTTGTTTTGACTTCTGTCATAAATGTGAAATCGATAGGATAAGTAATTTAAACGAACAATAGAACAGTTTTAGAAAAAGGGATTCATATAAAGGATCGACGCCACCAATAAGGAAGTAATAAAAGCTGTCTTTTACATAGAGCGCGATGGACAAGTCTGGAATAAATGCAATATTTGTAAAACTGTGCACTATCGACCAATATCTACGCAATTTTATTTTTTTCTTGTGTACATTTTGATATAGAAATTGTACTGATCGCGTTATTCGAGTTCAGGATATGATGTTATCCATTATTATTTAAAATAGAAATAATGCATGTTTTTGGCGGAATCTTGTAGATAAGCTCTTCCTGGTTGTGGATTAGAGCAAACACATACATTGCAAATAGGGTTTAATAAAATTAATAAATTATTTATCAAGTAAAATTTCGATTACAGATATTAAATGTTTAAAAGGCGACCGTTCACTCCTGATTGAATGTTTCCATTCAAACTTTGTCTAAAAATGCTGATGTATTGCTGACATGTGGTGTCGTATTCATTCCTTTAGGTCATTCAAACTTCTTTGTCTGCTACAATAAACTTATATTTTTAAGCACCCTCTAAACAAAAAGTCCAGATTATATCCAGCGATCAAGAAGGCTATTCCATAGTCTCTATTCGATCAATCAACTGCCAAGAAAACACTTCATACTTTTTACTGAAGACAGACTTGATTGACTGGAATTTCTGGGTGGTAGTGGCCAAGAAATAGAATAACAAGTGCTGGGACTAAGTCGTCATGGAGGAAACCTGAATAAATATACTTCAAAGTACGGCCCTAAAATTTTTCTCGCACGATATCCGCTCATTCATTTAACCTTTGAAGATAATGAGTGTATGCTTCAGTTACCCAGTTCAGCATATTACTTTTCTCAATAACTATAGTTTTTTCTACTCACAATGCCATTTACAAAAACCATCAGTCCATCTAGGCTGTTTGTAAAAAATTGTAATTTATTCTACATTTTTATTTGGTAAAATCGAACTAACCGAATTGGATTGTCCTCACCTAATTCCTCTGTTAGTTTAACTTTGTCGGGATTAAACTTGTTGTTTTTCAGAATATGGTGAACGAAGGAATTAGGGAATCTTCGCGTTAGCGAATGTCGATTGTCATGGATAAAGAATAAAATATATAAAGTGTTTTTAGAGTGCCTAACTGTGTCATGTATAGTTCTCGGAAGATCTTCAACAATATTGTGCTCATAAACTGCTTTTCAATTTAGCTTACTGTAGACTGACTTATGCTCTTATTCGGATATTTCAAATTAAATCTACGACAAACTTCGATTTGTGTTCGAGTCTTATCAACGTAATATATTATAACTACTATTTGTATTCTTTCTTCTTCATTGGCACTTTTAGTTATTTAAGTTTGCTGTTTTATCTTTTGTGAAATGCAGTTCATGTTTTTCATTTATTATTTGTAGTACATTGGCATTTTTTATGTTATTAATTTATTTAATGTATGCTATACTGATGCAATTAAAAAGATCTGAGCTGCAAGATTCCGCGTAAAAATATATTGTTGCTGTTTATAAAAATCATCATCATACCCAAAGCATACACAATTTCTATATCAATATGTAGTTAAGAGAAAAATAAGACTGACATGTCCAAGGATATTGTTTGACAGTGCATATAGCCAAAGACACTAAGTTTATTCCAAGCTTTTCTAACGCACTGTACCGGACATTTTACTATATTAGAGTATACTAAAATAACATTCTATATTTATGCACAAATCCCCCAAGATGAACAGGACGTCTCAGTATGAAATTTATACCACAAACTCAGATATATTCCCTAACAGTGAAAGCAAATACATGTGCATAAACATATTTAATCAAAGTTGATAAAACACTTATGATCAATACACAAATTAAATATTTTTAGAGAAATATTTATTTTATGTTATTCCCAGGTATACTTAAATGGAACTGCAAGATTATGCAAAACTTTCGGCGAGCAATTTGATAACAAACAACTTAATTAGATGCGTTAAGTTAGCGCATTCAGTGATACATGGAATTTCTTACAAAACTAAAAATAGTTATGTAAGTAAACAGGAATTATATTTTAGTTCAAACTTTGAATAAGTCAATAAAAAAAGATGCATAAACAATTATTTTTCGACGTCTAATATTCACACTGAAATGCAAGTATTTGTATTTCACTAACGAGCGAGACAATTTCTTCCTGTGGTATTTATTACGTACACAAGTTTATTAGATAAATTAACACGTACAAGGAAAAGAATTATTAAGATAGTCGATCTCCTTTACGAAAATGGACTAATCTATCAAGATTCATTTTAGTTGCAAAATATAACAAATAA
This sequence comes from Phrixothrix hirtus, assembly GCA_024586415.1. NCBI lineage: Eukaryota > Metazoa > Arthropoda > Insecta > Coleoptera > Phengodidae > Phrixothrix > Phrixothrix hirtus. The sequence goes on along the minus strand of JAHWXV010128693.1, from coordinate 10,625 downwards.
CGAAAAAATGTGCATCTTGAGTAATGGCTTTCTTACTAGGTACTTAAAAATGAAATAAAGAACAAGGATTATTTACAATTAGCTTGTCTTTGTAAATATCTGATCTCACTTCAGGATGTTTTCTTCTAGTATGATTAAATTTATATCAATAAAAAGTAATATAATCCCTTTGTCACAAATTACTCACATTTCGAAGTTTTTAACAATATTTAGTACTCAAAAGTTACTTATAAAGATTGTTTTCAGATAACTGTTTACTTATTAGGTACTTAACTTTTCAATTTTATCTGATAAATAACAGGCAATTATTTTAATGTCAATAGAGTAATAAAGATGCCGCGATGAACATTGGAAAGATGCCATCACAAAACGTCAAGTTACAATACACTACTTGAGAAATATGGTCAGTTCACGGTGTGAAAGGTACCAACTACAAAGCATTAACTTAGAAGGCACGTCAAATAGAACATATTAATTGTTAGTAAATACTACAAGTTTAAGGATAAATTAATTGCCCAAAATTACTAATTTTAGTTGTAATTAAATATAAACAACCAAGGATGTGCCAATTAAATATTTAATTACACCTAAATACCTAAATAACAATGAAGTTCCATACCAATTTGAAATGATTGGTTTAAATAATTTTAGCATCCCGAGCTGATTAGTTGGTAGATTTAATTGTAATCAAATATTTAATCGACCTTGATGTAATTGGTCCTAAATTTTATAAAAAGTTAAAAATCAATATAAATTGAAGTAAAGATGCAGTGGCGTCTCTTAGATGCAATATTTAATTAGAAATATAGAGTAATATCGGAAACAATACATATAAAACTGAGTTGTTAACAATTTAGTATAAAAATAAATAGGATACCTCGGGAAAATATGAATACCGTTGGATAGAACAATAACGTCAGTTTGAACATTTATTCTAATAATTCTGTTGTTATTAACTGTTAGTGATTTATTGTTTGTTTATGCAAATAAATCGCAATAAATTATCAGCGTCAATTTTCAAAAATTCTGATGTTAAAATGTTTTAGCTTCGCGACTTATCAACTTCAGAGTCTCGCGTGATATATTTTTAATATGGTCTATTTATGGATAATTCTTAAAAGGTATATCAATGATGGGTAATGATTTCTTACCGGATTTTTCATAATGCACATCAAGACGTCTGGTTTTATAGCATCTACTATTCTATGAACGTTGATATTCAAAATTGACTTACGATACAAACGCGGGCTGAGGAATATTTGTGTATACTATTTGTTTGATATAGCTCTGTAAAAAATCAGGTAGATAATACTAAATCGCCAAATCGAAAAATTAAACATATCGGGAAAATGACTTCAAAATGGCTTTCATGTGCCTGAATGTATGCCTTTTTATCTAACCTATTCCAATGGGGATGTCAATATATGCTTCAGTATTGATCTATAGCACACGTTATTGACTGTAACAATAAGACGTTCATCGTTATCAAAGAAATACGGACCGATTACATCTTGCACTACATATTTAAAATTGTTAGATTATAAGAGCAAAGAAGAAATATAATGTGGACGTGTCTGCTGATTAGTTTATTATTGAAGCATTATTAGCAAATAGTTGCATACATTCATTTCGATATCGTTGGACCATAATTGTGCAATTAAAGGTTATTTATTCTGTTAATTTGCGCCGAGAAATGGCTATCTAAATGCCAATTCTTTGCGAATGAAATAGAACTTCCCAATACGCATATTTTGTAAATGTTTAAAACGGGGGAGATTAAACCAAACCTCATCAGAAAAGAAAGTGTGATTTAATTTTGTAATGTTTTCAATTTTCGATAAAAATTTTATGGCACCTGTCATATGATAAATTAGTTCTTCCAATAGAAATAATAGGTATTTCCGTTATTATTTGAGACATCATTCTCTGCTATTTTGTGGATTGGCTAGTGCGTCTTCCGGAGTGATGTTATGAGCTTTTCTAAATAAATTAGTGAATGGTAAAATGTATTTGTAAAATTTTTAATATAATGTTTGGCGTATAAAATTAACATTCCAAAATGTTAGCTGTTGCCGCTGTAGTAAACCCCATTTTAGTAACTGTATCCTATATTAAATATTTATTATTGTGCTGTTCAATTTTAGAACAATAAACTATCAAACCCATGCTTTTTAGTGAAACTTACAATTGCTACAAATTGCCAATTGTGCAAAGAAATCTTTCTCAACAAAACTGCTTTTGCCTATTTAAATTTTATTTCGTTTAAATTACAAATATGCGAAGCATTTTGGGTAAACTTTATATCTTATGGGAAGACTTTCTTATTCCGTTGATAATTATAAAGTAAATTATTGTATATTCATCCCAAGACTTTGTACATATTAAAAGTAAGAAAACCAACCTGGTAATGGCTTCTTTCACAATCATAGCGTATTTTGGCCCATGTTTAATGTGTCAATCCGAGCCAGATAACACGGCCTTCGGTTGTTAATGAGCTACCATTGCGTTTGTTTGTTCAACATGAAGGGATGGACTGCTGAACATAGTGTTTTCATCGTTGAAAGTTATTTCAAGAGTAACGATAGCGTAGTTGTTACACAGCAATCGGTACTTCAACGTAAGACGTAAAGGGAGAGTGCCAGAAGGTCGTGCCGTTATAAGGCGGGTAACGTCCTTTAGACTAGTAACATCTGCTTGTAATCGGAAACTAGGCGGATGATAAAAGCCTGGCAAACATCGAAAATGTCCGTGCTGCAATCTGGGTCCCCAAAAATGTGTTACGCGACACTATAACTTGATATATTTCCAATCGTTCGATCAAGTGAACATTTTTAGCCTCAACATTCCAAATTCCAAATTAAATATTGAGATTTAGTTTCTCAGTCATGTGTGATCTCCTTGAAAAAAAATCACACATGTTAGACACCTTAATTATGGAGGATTCAACACACTTCGAGTTATATGGCTCTATATATAGAAAAACTTTGCGTTCTGGAATAACTGTACGCCTTAACACTCCAAATTCCAAATTAAATATTGAGATTTAGTTTCTCAGCCATGTGTGATCTCCTTCGAAAAAAATCACACATGTTAAACACCTTAATTATGGAAGATGAAACACACTTCGAGTTATATGGTCCTGCGTATAGAAAAACTTTGCGTTCTGGAATAATGTTATCTCACATTAACTGTACGCAGACATCTTACTCCGTGTCCCTCTCAGTGTGTGGCATGAAGCTGCTTCCTTTGGAACTAGCGGGCCGTAGTTTGTCGAGAGTGATGACGATGTTACTGTAGTTGTCACTAATGGGCATTATCTAATGATGCTGCAAGATATTTTTCTTCCTTAATTACAAATGTTGAACGAGAACTTACGGTTCCAACGAGACAGTGCGGCCGCCGGGCAAGGAATTTTGCAACAAAACTTTTCATGGAGTAATTTCTTGCTATGGTGATATATTATTGGTACTTGAGGCGCTCTAAACACACATATTGAATTTCTATTATGGATATACCTCAAGTAAGCAGTCTCCAAATTCTTTGAGCTATCATACTGGAAATTAACGATCGTATCCGAGCTGCCGTCATCAACATATATTCCGATGTGTTATATGAGTAATGGATAGTTTCAAATGTGCTTAGAAGAATATGTGGCGGGGTCGTAATTTAACAGGCATCATATTCAAACATTGACTAATAAATGGTATTTCTATAACAGCTACTGAACCTTGAGAGGAATAAAAAAGCTGTTATTGCTTATATATGATTTAAAAATACACTATAAATGTTGCATCATCCTGTATGAAAAAATTATACCACCATCTCAATTTCTCTGAATTGGAAGATGAATTACAGATAATTTGATAACTTGAAAAATAATAAAAATCTAAGCCAACTGGAAAAACCAACAGTTTTGTGATAAAAAATACCACATTTTAGAACGAATTCCAAGACTACTCGTAATCAGAACAGTTATATGTGGTAATAAAAAACAGAAAATCTATAATGTTACGTTAGTTTGGTTATGCTTACTTTTCAAACTTATTTCTTGGTGTGAATTGTAGAGGTATATTATTAGTCTACGGACATGCGTCTTTTCACGTAGAAATGCAGCGTTTAAATAGCGAGAGAGACTGTGTGAATTTGGAAACCTATTTCCATTTATTAATTAGAACTCTCTCTAATTAAAAAACTTCAAATTACTTCATTTATTTGAAGTTTTAGAGATAATTGATTTCTAACTATTTTAAAAGGATTTTTATCGAAGAAAATAAATTTTCAAATAAAAATATTCAGGATTGCATAAAAATCAAAGCAATCAGCATCTTTAATTAAATTAAGATAAATATTATGTTTTTTACTCAGAAGTTCGTAGCTACTTTAATCCCATTTATATTATATAATTAATATAGTAACTATACCACTTAAAGTGTTTGTTTTGAGAAAAAACTTTAAAAGCATTGAATATAATCCATACTTCTGACATTGCTATAAAAACGTAAGTTCAACTACCTGTACAAAATGATCAGTGCAAAATAAGCTACAAGAAAGAAGAGTACAGTAATATAGTTCAGGTAAACAAAATTGTCATAACTTGTTTATCTCTTTTAGCTATTAATGCTAATAAATAAGCACATGTGTATATTTGGCACTTATTTTTGAAATTATTGTAGTATTTATATTTATGATTATTTGTAAATTAGTGTAGATGCGAAAATGTATTTATTAAGTGAATAAATAGATACCCAAGGCTCATTAAACTTTAGCGTTTGAATAAATCATATCGCAAATTTAGTTGTATATTTTATAAAAAGGGTTAGAAGAATAATTTGGACATTACGTGATATTTCAAGTACGAAGTGCAAATATATACATTAAAAGATGGATTTATTAGAATTCTGATATAATACATAAATATCTAATTAATTTTAATAATAAGTTCATATAGTAATGAAGTACTTCTTTAATTGCTGCAGTTCTGTAAAAATCAAAACAAAATAATCGTACAAGAAGGTTCTCACTTATGGTAGCTGTGATTTAAGTTGCTATATTGTTTAGCCGTCAGAACCATGGAAACCAAATTATAAAGAGAAGCAGTGAAGCATTTTAAGAAAGGCAAAGTTATTTGGTTTTAAATATTAATGGAGGGCTTGTATAAGTGTATGGTTATCGACAGTTAATGTTATTAATGAGCCTGTATGGGAAAACGAATTTACAGCAGGTGAAACTAATTACCGTTGAACTGATAAAATAGAATTGCGTATCAATGTAATGATTCGTCAATAGTAAAGTGTGATGGTAAGAGAAATTGTTAGGGATTTTGGATACAAACACAGCACCATAGAAAGGTTTATACTTGACCTAGAAGTTTTTAAGTTATGTACTGGTAGCGATGTATTCTAGATAACCAAAGAATGGTGTCATCACGCCAAGAAATGCAAATTTTCCCAAGAAGGTTGTGGTAACTGTGTTCTGCGATCATGATGGTGTTATTCTTTTCGAATTTCTTGAACGGGGACCCATAATAAATAGCCAGAGATATGCCCTGACGCTAAAGAAGTTTAAAGAAGTAATTTGAAAGAAGGAAATCCAAATAAATGTTCTTCAGTTCTTCGTAAGAAAGCGACTGCTGTTTGGAAGCGGCCGACCTATTGATAGGTAAAGGCAAGGATGGGTTTGGATGGAGATTTAAGGGTATAAATGAGTGGAAACATTACTCCAGATTTTATCTTAGGAGAGATACCTTTGTCGCAGCTTCAATTGAAGTAGACGGCCTCGGAGAAGAACTCTAGGGCTTCTTAAATACTAAATCGTGGCGTAACTGGCCATTATAAACAGAAATACTACAAAAAAATATATACTGCATTGCCCTACGCCATGATAATACAAAGTGTCTCATTCAGAAGGTTATTTAGAATCTCGGATGGTCAGTTTGTGTCACCTTTGCCACCCCTAGATTTTAGTTCCGACTTAGCCCCAGATTTTTATATGTTGGAACTGAAGAGGAACAGTTTGAAAGGAATTTATTTTTATTTACTTCAAGTAGAACAGGTTATAAAACAATGACTGATAAATACGGATACATTTAAGGATAAGAGGTGCGGTCCATATTTAGGCAAGGATGCAATATTATTGAAAAATAGTGTTTAGTAAGTGAAAGTTTAACTAAATATTGTAGGAATATTTCTTCGTTTAAGTGAATTTTACGCCAATAGGCTATAATTCCGCTATATGCTTCGTAAAGGTTCTGTAAAAGTAATTTATGTGAATGCAGTTTCCATAGAATTTTCTCTATTTTTCACAATTAATTGAATAGCTTTCGATTTATGTTTAATTCAATGCTAGATGGGTCTTATATAAGCACAATAATACCAACTGTACCAACTTTTCCACTACATGCAAACTTCATTTAGCTAGATTGCTATGAAATTTTAGATAAAGCATAAAAAGAATATCATTGTTATTTCAATTCCTCACTAAGCGGTAGGCCTCTGTAGCGATAACTACGACTCCCTCTTCTTTCGGGAATGGGAATTAAGTAAAGGTATGGATGGATTTTGACGGAGATTCGAAGGCAGAAATGAATGGAAATGCTGCGCCGGCATTTATCTCAAAGGAAATGTCTCAATCGAATCAGATCAGCCTCGGGAAGGGAACTCAGAATCCTCCGCATGCTAGACCATAGTGTTAATCACCACACCACCGCAGTTTGACAACTTCTTCCATAATATAAGAACTAGCGTTGGGTGATCTTAAAGTATATATCAAAGTAGCATCATAAACAAATCAAATAAGAAATAAATTTAGTTCAATTTAAATTTTAGGTGTTTCTTTGATAAGCAAATTTCATATCTTTGCGTAATGGAGACCTAGGCTGTAAATCGCTTTGCCTCCCTCAGCAGAAGCTTAAAATTGAAAATTTAAAAATTGCACTAAACTGACAAATGGATATGGAAGGTTTTCGGGTTGTTTTACTGTAAATGTGATCGACATCCATACCCTTAGCAAGCTTAGCGATGGGTAACTTTAACTTTGGCTAAACTGATTGTGATTTAGAATACCATATAGATTAAGATAAATGAAGAATATATTTTCCCAAATGTAAATTTTTATCGTGAGTTATTGTTTTTACTGTAACAAAAATCCTCAATGAGATATAATTAAAAAATTTTTCAGTCAAGAATTGGTGTGGTTCTATCACCAGTAAATAAAAGATAGGCGGTGCTATTTGATCTATGAACAGCTTATGAATAGCACACATTCACATTGCAAGAACTTCACGACTAAGATGAAATAAACTACAAAATTGAAACATTATTAAACTCATAAGTGATTAATTTTTCAGGAAAGTATGCGCAACATATTTAGCGATTGTATGTATGCAAGCACTGACATATTATGCCATGATAAAAATTAAATTATAAGTCCTGTTATGGTATTTGATTTCCCAAACTTTGCCACATCTGTACAATTGAGGATTATATAGAAATTTAGCGACGAATGTTATATTGATAAGTAGGTACTTTATAAGAGAGTCATTATCGTTGAGAGATTTTCCACGGTACAAGAGTAAGCTTACAGGAAATCTAAAGGTATAATTGATTAGTAGTGACTCATGTTTACCATACTAGAAATAAAATGTAAGGATGGTTTTCGCAAACTATTTCTCACGCTGGTATTCAGAGTGTTAAAGTAGAATGTCCTTTCCAGATACTTTAGATTTGTCCTTTTCCCGATTTTTCTTCTTACTCGTATCATCGTTTCCTATTGAATTAAATATTTATCTATTCAAAATATCACTTCCTTTTTTTACAACTAACAATAGGAAGTAATCTTCCGTCAGTTCCTTATAGCCAATTAATAGCTGCCTATCTTAAACAGTTTGTCTTTGTGATTATTATTACTACGATAAGATCTCAATTTTAGATGACATCTGTGTAAAATGCAATAAAACAAGGTAGAAAAACAGCGTGCGAAGTCTGAATATTGCTCGTCTAAGTTCAGCGTAGTTGGGATAGATTCAACCAGAACATATTATAATTTTTGGACCATACTGTTTATGATTTAGTCAAAAGTTGTAATAGATTAGCGCCACCTGTTCAAGTGGCACTTACTAGAACAAAACTAGAAGCTACTTACAAGACCGAACATCCTGTATAAGGCTACAGCCTCCTTGCCAATAATACTTTTAAATTTGACTCAACGATTGTAGCTAGAACTTTTAAATAGAAGCTTTTAATACATACAACGTCGTGTCATGGTTACATAAGACTAACACTTAATCTATTATGAAATAATAAAATAATTAGATGGATATACACAGATATAATGATAGGCATTATCGAATGGAAAATGTGCATTTCTTAGGCGAAAATATATAAGAGGTCAATTTTTACCAGATAAACACATCTTTAACATGAAATATTTTTATGACGGCAATAATTAGAAAATCAAGGCAATCAGCTGAACTTTCTCGAGTAATTTCTTTTTATTTTCGTTCATTCGAGAATTACTGTCAAACGACAAAAGTCTTCAATTTAATCTAAAATATACTTCTCCTAATAGAAAAATTGACGTCGTATATATTTAGCGAGGATAATCTACAATTAGCTTTTATAACTTTTGTTTTTAGGAATACCACTATTAAAGATTTTTTGGTGTTTTATAACGATTTATATCAAATCTTGCCATTTTATGGTATTCAATAGAAGTGGGAATTATAAAACTAGAAACTAAACAAAAGTAAAGCACGCCCAGGTGTTAGCAAGGTGCATTCTTGTCACTTAATAAAAATTTTAACTAACTTTCTAATCGGCTAGTAGCTAAAACGATACCTAACTGGCTGATTATAAAAAAATCAAGAATTTGTTTCGTTTTGAAAAATAACGTGATTAATGGATCAAAATTAATCACATGACATAATTATGCAAATAAATAATTCTAAAATCGTATACAAATTCTATATATTTAATGCAATACAATAACCGGAAGAATTCCTCGTTCCTATCTTCACTTTCTTATGTAATAATTAATTGTGGTTCAGATTATAGTAAAACAGTTGTACATTTCGTGCGTATCAAAATTAAACTAATAAAATACTAAGTAGAACTTCTCTTGGTGCTTCGAGTTATAAAAAAATACAATTAAGCAAAAGTTCAAATTGTTTCGGATGCTTTACGCAACTAAAACGGTTTACATACTTAGCTTTGGCAATTTAATTTTTAGAATCATAATTGGCATAAGAAGATCGACTGTAATTGTAAACAAATAAGTAACCTTATTTTGGATCACAAAATTGGATTTTATAGCGGCATCCTTTAGAAGATGTAAAAATAACGCGGAGGGTGCTGCAATTTGAATTATGGGCATAAGCTGACTTGAAGGAAGCAAAAAAATTTGCTCTACGAAGACGTTCAACGTAGGATTATAGCAGAAAAATATAATTTACAGTAACCTGGTTGCAAAATACGGTAGCCTTTCCTATTGTATCTAACGTCGACTTGCGAAACCTTCAATGAAGAATTCTGTCGAAACAGAAGAAAGCTTGAAAAATGATAAACTACTTCACGCTTTTACTAAAGGTTAAATTGGCAGAACAAATGTTTTATCAATCTTACATCATTTTAACATTTGCATTTTTAATACATAATCAATTCAGTTCTGATAAAAATCATGTTTTATAATTTAATTTTTAGCTCTGCATAAAATAACCCCCAAACGGAATAGCAGATATTTCGTGTGTGAAAAACTACCAATCACTAACGTCAACGCCAACGAGGGATTGTCAATAAACGAAGTCCTAAGGCGGCATTGAAGTTACGTCAGGACCAAAATTTTTAAAAAATGTCCTATAGGTATAATTATAGCAAACAAAAATACTTGATCAGGGCCAGAAAAATACCACGTAAGAATTATAATAACACGTGCGAATTTAAAATAATTTTGGTTGCCGAGAATCACCGATTTAATTATTTTAACAAATAAATAGATGTATTTGATCAGAACAATTAAATATTAAGAGATTAGGACAATACTAAATAAACGCGCAATGGAAAATCGTAATTATAATTTTTAATTTAAAATTCCTGGTTTTAGTAAATGAAAATAAAATAAACTAAAGATTATTCGCAATCAAGTAAATAACAAGTAGTAGCTTGAAATTATTATTCTAATTGAATGTGAAATTTTAAACAATAGATATTTTTCATACCATAACTAAATAAATCGAATAATAATACAGCCATAATAGGAATTATAGTTTCCAATCAAATATGGCGTTTCTGGCTCGACATTGCGCAGTAATTCACAAACACGAAACCTAAAATCATAATTAGGAAATCATACTAGCACACTAATGGTTTAACTAAATTCTATATAATATTACACTGAATTTTAGAACAACTTTAACAAATCCTATATCTAAGACAGAAATGATCCAGATAGTGCATAGATTGATATTCGAGGCAGTAAATATTCAAAAATTAATAAAAAAGCAAAATTTGGATTGTAACTTTAATAATACAGGGTTTCCACAAAAGAACTCCGGGGCTTTGAGGTTAAATATTTTTATTAAATCAAAATCTTAGTTTAATGTGTTATACATGAATTTGAAGGTAATATTCTCA
>JAHWXV010128685.1:0-12166 GCA_024586415.1 Phrixothrix hirtus | reverse complement strand
AAGTAGGCCTCAACAGCAAAAGCACGCTCCTCACTGTTCCAACGCATGATGGCGACTGAACTGTGTCGGGACACAACTTTATAGTCCCGCCTCTCGAACAAGACTACTAGCGCTCCGCTACGACATCAATCGACTGAATGGCGCGCATTTTAAAAAGGAAGTTATGCTTCCGCACCCTGTATATTTGAAATAACTATAAGGAGAACTTTACCTAAATCGTATAAGCCGTTTTCAACATATTCAAGTGTTTCCATACTTTTCTTCAAACTGTATAAAAGTAACAAAGTAAAGCTTATATTAGTTAATTTTCATCTTCTTTATATACACAGTAACATTTCTATTAATGGAATTGTAATTATAAACTTGAGATAAAATACAGCTACTAACTATTAGCGAAAGTTAAAATACTTGGCAATACAGTAGAATTTCAATAATCCGCGTGCGAATTATTCGCGCTATCAAAATAAACATGTATGAGTTTTTGGATGATGTTATACACGTTGTGCATTCTAATTTATTATAGCAATGAGTTCTTCATACATTTGTTTTATAAAATATATTAAAGGTTATTTTTGAAATAGTGAATATGAAATTTCTAAATCGCACCAAAAGGGATTTTTGTATCTAGAAAATGTAGGGTGCGGTAAAACGGATTAAGCAGATTTTAGGGTTTATAAAAGAATTAGCAGGCGTATATAGAAAAACAGGATTTTTATTTTTGAATTTAGCAATACATACCATTTTATTTCCATTAAGTATTAAAAATAATTTGACCCAGATGGCGGCTGTTAGCATCAGCACAGTGCTGGAGACATTCTCTGAAGTTTTGACAGTCCTTTCACATATATCGTGGGGTATGACATTAATTTCTTCAATAAGCCTCTCCCTTGGCTACGGTACGATGTGAGAGCGATGTTTGAACAGGTTTTCCTTTAGATATCCCCGAAGAAAAAAATTCAGAAGCGCTCAAATCTGGTTACCTCGCTGGCCTTCCCACATCACCCAAACGAAAGACCAGATGTCTGGGGAACGTTTCTCTCAAAATCTGGAGAGAATTTCATGCTGTGTGATCTGTAGCCCCCTCCTGTCGCAACCATAATTCCCCAATCCCTCTTCTTAAACAATCTCTTTAATCCTGAAATGCAAAAATTTCAGCCATTGTCACATCTTCTTCATCAAAAAGGTACGAGTCTATTACTCCGAATTATGGTCGCATTAAGAACGACGTTGGTAAGCGGAATGTTAAACCATTGGCGGAAGTTTTTTGCACCGCGACCACAGTGTGGACGCTGCAATGAAATTTGCAGCCTAGCACACGAGATCAGCCGCACCTGCCCGAATAGTTCCTCCTCCAAACTGCTTAATCGGTTTTACAGCACCCTGCGCTTCACTCATGTTTGTTCTCTTTCAATAAAGAATATACGTAGCTTTGTCTAAAAATCGTTTACACAATTTTATTCCAAAGCGGATAATTCGAGAGTCACAGTCCCGAGTACCGCGGGTTATTGAAATTCTATCCATTTAGGTTTCTATGTGTTACTTTTATAAAGTAGCTCTAGTGGAAGGTGACCAAAACTATTTCTCAAGATTATTTCATATAGTTTTATTAAGAGAGAAATCACCCAACTTTATATTTGTAGAATACCTACCCCATTTATGAAGATAGTTATTATGTTTTAGCATAAATATATGTGCATGCAAAAGTAAGGAGATAAGTGTATTATAAAATAATCCTGTTAGTAAATTGTGTCAATACATAATGAAATTACTATACCTTTGTATACATTATGCAATATTGTTTTTACATTGTTACGTATTAATAAACAAACATAAAATTTACTTAATATATTTAATTACCATTACAATAATTTTACAATGGAACAGAACAAATGGGCTAATACAATATTAATGCTATGTAAACGCAAACACAATAGTCCCAACAAGTATACAAATCAAATAAATGACCGTGTAGCAGTAAAAAGAATTCCAACCTCGAACGAAGGAATCAATAAAGTATTATTTATGATATCGGAATGTAAGGCAGGTAAACAAATAACCAAGCATAGTTCGCGGGGTGCTGTGCTAAACAAACATCCCGTCGAGTCCCGGTAACACGAGATGTGTCCGACGCGGGGGGCAACCCAGGGCGCCAGGACAAAGACACGCGTTTGTCCATACAGTTCAGCTTCTTCGTAGTAAAATGCAAATAAGAGCGTGTTTGTTAATAAGTCACTTTTTATTTGAATAAAGACAACTTATATGGGAAAGACAGTCGATATGTTGGCGTTTTAAATTTTTATTCATATAACCTCCCACACTGAAATATGTATTTATCTATTATTTATAACAATACATCATTTAGTATGTTTGACAAGGGAAAACAGATGCTTTAAAAATAATATCTATAAAAGGCAATGAATGGAAATCAGTTAAATTAAAATCCTAAACAAGTTTGACTGAAATTTGTAATTGTCTAGGTGGACATAAACTAAATCACGAATATAAATTATATTTTTTTAATTTATTATTTTTGAACTGCAAGGTGACCTATTTATATATAAAGTCAACTTCAATGCAGTGCATCGTAGATTAGAAGGTAATGTTTAAAATAAAAACAGTAGTGCTGCTGCAATAAAAAATTTTGTAAAGGAAAATAGATGAATTTCTCTTGCCCACTTTGAATTGAATCGTCTATATTACTTAAAAAATCTAATATCCAATTCCCATAAAGAAAAACTAATCATTTAAAAATTTTATCACAATTTTAGATGATTCAGGTAATGAAGACGATTATGTTGACCGAGTACAACGACCTGCGAGGAGAACTAATTCCAATATTTGCAATTGAAAATGAATCTAAAGAAACATCGAACCTAATTAGGAAGATTAGACATAGAGAGTTCAAAGTTGGATCAGCTCAAAATGAGAACCTGATATTCATTGAGTATTTTGAACTGTTTTTTCATATAGATCATTCTGATTATATTGTCTTAAACTAATTGTTAAATTAGTAACAGAATTCTCAATTAGGTAATTAAATCATATGATATAAAATGTTTTATTGGAATGTTATTTCTTACAGATTGACACAAGTTCCAAGGTAGGGTATGTATTGGGAACAAAACCTTCTGCTGCATGTGAGATAACAGCAAGCTTAATGAAAAGAGATAGATTTGAGACCAGTAAACCTTCACTTTACTGACAATTTTACAGTAGGTGCTACAGGTAAACTTCTAAAACTACTATTTGAAAGTTGAATACGTTGTTGTAAGTTTCTAGTGCAAGCAATAATTTACAACTATGACAAGGGAGCAGTTTAGTTTTTAGTTTTGATAAAAGCTCCTTTAAATCGACCTGCGTATCTGCTATTTATGTTTTGATATTTTTTTACGAACTTAAATCTGCTCAAATTTAGTAGTAATTGAATTCGCCAGAACAATTCATATTTACAATTTGAAGCAAAAATAAAGCATGGAGGGAGTGGACCGAATAAACCAAAACCGGGTCTCCCTCTGTTAACTATACATGGAAACTTTATAAAGTATGCAGTGAGTAGCACTTGGACTTCCTAGGAATTCGGCGATTAATTATTAGCGACTTCAGTACAAAAATCCTCTTCGGCAGGATTATAGAATTACGATATCACAAAGGCCGCCGGAGGCACTATGCAATGGAGTGAATTATTTGGTTGTAACGCGGTGAAAGCAAACTAGGCTTGATCAGTGTCAGTAAAAGGCAATTGCCCTCTATGAAGGATGGTACAAAGGTTGATATAAAATGATTTAAAAATTGCCAAAGCAGAAAATAGGCATCGAGGGAAAAGTGTTCACTATCTGTGAGTTTTCATCATGTTTAAGACAAATTCATTTATTCAAATTGTGTGTGTTCAAAGTGCTTTCATTATTTGTCGCCTGAACAGGTTATACTTGAAATAATTAGACCATTAGTATCCTAAAAACGAGTCTTGCAATTACAAAGTAAATATTCAATGGGTAAATAAAGGGAAACTAAATAAAAATCATTATGTCATAAAGTAATTTTTTGAAGATCATGGCACTTAGGCAGGTTCCCTCATGAAAACATTGTAAAAACTTAAATGGTTGCGGATAAGGTTTTCGGCACTGAAAATGCTTATGGACTTTTGTTTCGCTATTTTACCTACCTCTCAAGATAGGCAATAATAACGTAAGCAAAATAAATACGAACTATGTACAATATATAAAATTTTTAGTAAAATTTAGGATAGCTTTTCTAAAAAATGTTACCAACTAGCTGTATAGGAAGAAGTTTCTGATTCGAATAACAAGTAACAAGCACCGGGCGCATGGCAGATGCAATGATATCAAAGATTAGTAAAAGATTAAAAGTGGTGGTTAGTATTTGTAACTCCATGTTGTTTTTAATCTTCCTCTTTCAGCGTTGATTAATAGAAATTTATGTGCACGCCATTCATACATTCGCATCTTCTTCAAAGTTAGTGCTTTACACAAGGAAATAAGTCTCTGCAAAGTATCTACTGATTTGACATCTTAGTTCTCAAAAAACAAATATCAGATAATGTACTTGTTATGACGTGTTAAGCTGCCAAATCTCACTTGGGCTTATCTAACTGTGAGTACATATTATTAATGTAATTGTGAATTTCCTTTCTGGATGTGGGTATCTATTTATAAAATTGTAACAAAATTAGAAATAATAATAATTATGCAGGAGATCCTATAACATTCCTAAAAATTCCATAGAAGGTAAATGATGTAATCACGAATCTCACATAAGTGCAACTGATTATAAATCAACTCAAGGTCTCGACCATGAGTCCTGGCATTGGACTTTATTACATCATTAGACTGTGACTAATTTTATTCCTTAAAATTGTAGGTTTCCAGAATTTCTCCTTTCCACATAAATAGTACTTTAAATATTTCTTTTTAGTTTTACAAAGAATCTTTTGTTAAAAGCCGTTATAAATAAATAGAAATATTAATTTACTGCAAGGTAGATATTTAAGTTGAATACGTGTAAATAAATAATCTTAATTTAGTAAATATAAATAAAGACTTTTAAACAACTAAGTAATTTGTTTATGTTATAATTTCGAATAGATATTGTTTGAAGAAAGAGTGAACATTTGTCTTGAATAAGCTTTCACCCTGTCAAATTCGGACGATCAATCATTAAACTGTCAGTCAAACCTACCTTCTGGGAAAAAAATTCACATAAGAAGTTATTTCATTCTTTATCACCCTGGGCTTGGGATGCAGAAAATTCTTATTCTCCTGCGGTTTCAATTTCGATGTTTGCGTGTGTCAATATGTGTGTGTGTGCGTGCGTGTAAGGGGGGAGTATGGGACTGCGCGTGCGCATGCGTGAACTGCGCGTACGTGCGAGCGAATGTGTGTGTGCGTGTCTGTGCATGTGTGTCTAGTGTGTGTGTGTGTGTGTATATGTGTGTGTGGTTGTGTGCACGAGCGCGCGTGCGTGTGTGTGTGTGTGCGGGCATGTGTGCGTGTGTGCGTGCGTGTGTGTGTGAATGTGTGTATGTGTGTGTATGTGTGTGTGTGTGTGTGTGGGTGTGTGTGTGTGTGTGCGTGCGGGTATATTTGTGAATGCGCGCGCGCTTGGGCACGCGTGTGTGAGTTCGCGCGTGCGTGGATGCATCCGTGCATGCGCACGTGTGCTTGTGCGTTTGTGCTCGTACGTACTTTTGTGCGGGCAAGCGTGCCATCGCGTGTGCGCGCGCGTGTGTGTATGTGTCTGTGTTTTTGTATGTGTGTATGTGTGTATGTATCTCTGTGTGTGTATGTCTGTGTGTGTGTGTGTGTCTGTGTGTGTGGGTACTTGCGTAAGAGCGTGCTAGTATGTGCGTGTGTGCTAGCGTGTGCATGCATGCGTGCATGATCGCGCGTACGCGCATGAATGCGTGCGTGTGTGGGTGTGTGTATGCGCGTGTACCTGCTAGCGTGCGAGGGCGTATGCGTGCGCGCACCCAAACTTGGGTGCAGGCTTGCGTGCGGGGCCTCGGGTGTGCGCATGTGTGTCTGTGTGTACGTGTGTGTGCGTCTTTGTATGTGTGAGTACGTGTGTCTGTGTTTGTGTGTGTTTGTATGTATGGGTGTGAGTGCGCGTGCCCGTGCGTGCGTGAGTGCGTGTATGTGTGCGTGGGTGCGTGAGCGCGAGCATGCGTGCTTGCTCTGGCTCGCGCGCGCATGTTTGCCTTCGTGCATGCGTGCGTATATGCGCGCGTGTATGAGTGCGTACGTGTAAGGGTGCCTGCGTGCGTGTGTACGTACATGCGTATGAGCGTGCGTGTGAATGTGTATGTGTGTGTGTTTGTGTTTGTTTGTGTGGGTGCGTGCGTGCGTGCGCGCTTACGAGCGCATGTGTGCATGCTTGCGTGTGCGAGTGCGTGCGTGCGTACGCGCGTGCGTGATTGCTTGCGTGTCTGCGTAGGTGCGTGAATGCGTGAGTGCTTGAGTGTGTGCGTGCGTACGTGTGCGCGTGTGCATGTGTTGTAGTCTCGTTTAAGAAATATTACAGTTAAAATTTACTCAAGCTTCTAATTTTCTGTAAAAGTTTTAATTTTCATAAACAGTAATCGTTGCAGTTATAGTCTACCAAGATAGTATTAGAGAATAGTATATGTTATGAATTCTAGAAAACTGATTTAAGTAGTTGTCCCTGGTATAATTGCCAGGGTCAGAAAAAATTTTCGATATAAAATAAAAGTTTTCACAAAATTTAAAGCATTGGAGTAGAATTGTTAATAATTTCTTTCATCTTAGAAAGAAAATATTATAAATTAGTTGGACGTGATGTGACAGTATGGAATATCGGCACACATCAGGTTAGTTATTCAGAAATAGTTATAGATCACACGTAAAGGTTTGACTCAAGGCAACTAAATTTAAACAATAATGGGCTCCAAGCCTTTGTAAGTGGCACACGGAATATCTCCTAGTTAAATTTGGTGACGGGTAACTTGGCATATGCTAGAAAATTAATGGAAACCTGAAAACATAAGCGGTTAGTCGCAAATCTCGACGTCAATATTAGGTTAGCAAACGTGCTTTCAAAAGTCTTCGTACTTGTATTCTGAATATAACTTGTTAGTATACCTTTTCAACTACATTTCCGGAAAAGCAATAAAAAACTCTATTTTGAAAATAAAAAGTTTAAAAACAATTAATGCAAAAATGAACAGTTTACATACTTTTGTATTTTGTATAAAAAGTTCTAAGAATTTGGTATGGCCAGCGTATAACCATTTATGCTAACATTTAATAATAATGATAAATTAATTACAATCGAAAAATCATTAAGGATAATACGCCTACTATGAATGGTTCAAAATATTTTGGAAAATTTCGCTTTCACTGAAATAACTTGACGAAATAAAATGTAATATTCTTTGGTTTATACGAACACATTAATGTTGTTCAATACATTACAAAATTGTTTATTTGAAAGAAGAATTATCAAAGCATAATTTCATATTTCATATATTTGGTTTGTCTTGTAGAAGTAGAAACTGTATAGTTACTATCTCGAAATCGAAAAATTACTTTACTCATAAATAACAAACACATAATTTAACTAATTTGACGTAACGTTTATTGTTTACACTAAGGTTTGACATGATAAATATTATAATGGTTCATTTTTACCTACTTTTATTTGTCACTTTGTCCGTACGGGCCAAATCTTGTAACAGATTTTTTCTCACTTTCCGATGTCCAATTCTGCTAAAATTTTGCATAGTCGTCTATCTACGATGACAATACATGAATCAATCATAAAAAATAATTAAAAAAAATATTTTAAAAACATGCATTTATTTCGAAAAGGTCTAAAAAGAATAAAATAATTTTTTCTGCTATCCGGGAATATTGGAACTTTTTATGACTACATATGACTAGAAGATATTGTATTGGCCCCCCTACTTTCATTTTTAGTCATACAAGATTCTAATGTTCCCGGGTAGCAGACAAAATTATTTTAATCTTTTTAGACCATTTCTAAGTAAAAGCACGTTTTTAAAATTTTTTTTTAATTTATTTTTATTATTATATATCCTGCCACTTACATTTTAAGGGATTTCTATGGTGAAGGTAAATAAAAATATATACAGTTTATTCACTGTAAAACATTCTTCTCACCTATTTATGTAGTATCAAGCTGTAATTTTAATATTTTTAAATTGCATTTTTGTAGAGAAGTGGAATTGTCAAATTAATGAAAAATTTTGTATTGTCAATTTAGGATGCCACGTAGTTTGTTGGATGCAAATAAAATAGCATTAGCCAAGCGACTTAAGCTAAATGCGGAGAATGCTGCATGTAGGGGTATAAAATCCCAGATGTAGAATTATATCGTAGTCAATGTCTAGAAGGATATTGAACACCACATCTATTTTTTAAATAGACAAGACGTATATGAGTGTTTACCTTAGAAAACTATAAGAAAATATAATGTATGTAAATGGCAAAATCCTACATAGGTATCGCTAAACATAAAAATGAAATTAACAAAGTTACGTTACAAGTATATCTAAAACTTTCTGTAAATATCCTGTCAAGGAAGAAAGAAATCCCCAGATTAACACAATCAAATAAAAATCAAAGGTCGCTATTTAATTACCGTAAATGTAATTGGAAGTTCAACTTTAATTACAATTTTCTCTCATACAAAGACCTATTCAAGCGAACTGCTTTACCACGTTGTTACTGAAGCCTCCGCTTCGACTGATATAAAACTCGACTCGTTTCAAGTTCCAAATGATGTGCAATGTCCTTATGTGTATAATGTAGACAAATCTGTCGCTGAAAATTTTCTATTATAATATGCAAAATTAATAACTATAGAGTAATAGTTAAATCTAAAGTTATAGATGGGAAACTGAGTTTGTAGATTCATTGCGAGCGTCAGATAGATCCACAAAAAAGAGTTTAAAATAAAATAGACAAGGTATGACAAACCGATGTTATCTTTATACGATGCTGACAAATGCTGGGTTAATATATTTAACTATAACTCAATTATTAAGATATAAAGTATAACAGATAAATTAAATTACACATGGCCAACTTAAATAAACTGTAAATATGCTTGATAGCAAATTTGTTTTAAAATTAAAATATTTAGCGAATATGTTGGGGCAAAGAAACGGAATTAAATCTACACAGATGGGCAACTTTCATGCTCGTAAGACGTAATGCTGATCGTTCCATGCATAATTACGGGCGAACATTAGAAAAATTAGATATTAGCCCATAAGCCTTTGGCGAATGCGAATATAGAGTAAGTGGATCAATAACTTAAATAGTAAAAGCATTCGAAATGTGATCGGTGACAAATGCTGACGAGGTTGCCAAAGGGGACGATATCTGAGCCAGAGATTCTAAGCGTAAGGCCTGTAGTATCGTAAGAGCTAACATGCTTTACGACCGACAGACAGAGCAATTGACTTTCAATAGTCTAGGATAGTGTCATAAGCGACACCCCATAAAAGAACTATAGGAATCAAAAAATTCGTTGGTAATAATCGCAAAAAATAATACGAGCTAACTCTCTCATAACAAAGAATCTCAAAAAAATGAAATTTATTTTATTTTATATATTCCCAGCGAATCCTTAAATCTGTATACATTTGATATGCGAAGGGAACAGCCTTAAACGACTTATGTGTTGAAATAGATAAATTTACAACTTTGAAGAGTTAGAACGAAAACATTATTGCCCAAAGTTAAATATACAACTTTACAAATTAGATATGTTAAGTAGTAATTGAGACAAAATTCGGCCAAATAAAGATAATTTTAAAATAAAAAATAGCAGGCCTTCCTATAATAAACTACAAATCAATGCGCCGATGACGTCACATTTAAATGTTGCGTTTAAACCATACGAATTCAGTTAAAATAACCAGAAAATCTTAATTACGGTAAAAAGTAAATAAATGTCTAAATGATCAAAAATTGCCACGACAAGGATTAAATTTACACAAAAGAAATAAATGGTTTACAAAAAAATGAATTCCGGCAAGAGTTAAAACTTTACTTTGTTATATTGTTTGGATGTTGTTAGTGGTAAGTATCTTATGTTGTAATAGTCCAAGAAGATATTTTACGTAATCGATGTTCAGAAGAGATTGCATTGATGTTAAAGATCCCTTGTGAAAGGGTACGAAAAGCAAACACTTATTTTCACGAAAGTATTTTACTTTACACCTGCCGGAATACATTCAATTTTCAAATGTCCAAGAAACGAAAACTATTACATGGTAGAAGTTCGATTTCTTTAGTAGCCTAGAAGCGATTATAATATAATTTCTTAAGATTCCTCTGAAAGTTTCCAGGAAAGGATATCTGGTACCCTACAAATATAAATACAGGATAAATGATGAAATGCATACTGAGAGTCGCACTAGCTTAACGTACAGGTAACTACCATATGGTGAACGATTATCCTTTTCAACTTGTTATCTGACAGACGATTTTTAAAATACTTTCTTAATATAGCACCATTGCAATATTCTCAAGGAATTATAGTATGTCAAGTAAGCAATAGCTTATAGTTTTAAGGGTAAATCCCATACAAGTTCTTATTAACAGAAAACATTTTGCAACATTGTAGCTAATATACCGAGTGTTAAAAAAACGTTTAAATATTTAAGGGATATGTAGTTCGACTGAAAACAAGTAAAAAAATCCTAATGAACACGGGTCCGTAAATCAACCGTTTGTGTAGTTGAATAAGAACTGAGTTAGCTTCGAAGTGTTCCTTTAAACAATCTTGATCATAAATGGTCAGAAGATAAGTTCTTTCAAAGGTAGAAATTACTCCGAAGGTAATAAATAAATACTTAATTTCCAATACAGTGGAATTATCACAAGTTGATACCGCTAGGAAACATTCAGTCAAAGTCCACCTACCACTCGATGATAGACAAAATCGTGAGTCACATATAAATATAGATATTATATGGTGCAATTAAAATTACGCGAACAATTTTAAATTCAGTTGTCACTAAATAAATTTTTATAGCAAACAATTCTTAATTATTTGTAAAAACTCTTGTAGTATTACGTAGTAAGATTTAAACAAAGGATTATCTCCCACAATCTTCACAAAAAAGAGATTTTACTTTAAAACCAACAGGCGCAGCTTGACCTAAATTTATTTTGAGAATGTATACTAAATTAAGAATTTGTTTGAAATTTTATTTTTTATTCTTATTTAATATATCATTTATTAAAAATAAATGCATTTATTGATTTTACTACATGACTAACCAAAGAGTATTTTGGAATTGCAGCGTAACATATCTTCTGACGTCATTACTTTGTATTTGTAAGTAACAAGTGGAACCAAGGATTACACTTAAAATAAATTTTAATTTACTGTGTTTACGTGCAGCCAGTTGTATCAGCTCCCACTCGACTACAAAATATTAGTTTACCCTTTATAAATGTTTGCAGGCAAAAGCGCGCCAGAAATTAATTTTTTAGCTAATGCCAATAATTTATAGTTAAATATAAAATAGGTAATGGAAAATAGGTGTTGTCACACGCCAAATTATTTTTAATAACAATACTTTTATGCCAATGTCAAACATTCTGTCCTAGAATTACCGTAAAATGGTGTTACTTTGCCTCAGGTGGCAACTTTGCTAAATGCCTCAAGTAGGTATAACAAATTTGATATTTAACGGCGACAGCTATGAAATTATCTATCAAATGTCAAGTTTGGGTTAAGCATCTGTGGGTTGTGTAACTAAAGTTAAATTACAGTTGTAAAATTAGTTATACACCTAATTATATCCAGAAATTTTTAAACAAATTAAAGTAGCTTGCTATCTTAAGATTTGTATCTCTAAAACTGCTTACAATAGAACATCAGGTCCCATATATACCATTATTGGATAAAAGTTATACCAAAACTGTAAAGCGAAATTGTCAAACTGCTTCAGAATTTTTGTTATTAATAATGTTAAGGTTATTCCGCACATTTTTGTTTAAAAACTATAAGGAAATTTTACACAAACATATTATTTACAGCTGGAAAATGCCCGAGTGTGTCAGTGCATTACGTATACTTCCTAGTAGTCGCGGCACGGGCAACTACGTGCTAGCTTGCAGAGTAACCCGTTCATGATAGGGAGCTTAGT
>JAHWXV010128673.1:0-12956 GCA_024586415.1 Phrixothrix hirtus | reverse complement strand
GACAGATTAGCAACACATTGCGTATGGGAAACAGAAAAATCTTAATAACATTTTTTGATCAGATCAAGTTCAAATTTCCAAAAATTTTAACTGTTTTTAGTAATTCGTTTAAGGTGTTTTCGTTTGAATCATTGGTAGTCTATGAATATAATTGTTCCTCTCTTTAGTTTTGAAATATATTTATTTGTTACAGTATTAAAAATTTTATCAAAAGTGCATTTTTCTTGATTATAATGTTTCTTAATTAATTAAAATGCCGAGTATTTATTTTAAAAACACATTGATGTTTATTTGTTAATTTAATTAAAATGGAGTGGAGTAGTTTTTGTTTATAAAAATTTCATTTTTAAATAAAATAATTGGTGAAAATAGTTTAATATTGTATGTTTAATGCTATTTGCTATAAACTAAAAGACTAGCAATAAATCGTGAATGACGCTAAGACACAACATGTAGGTTTAAATTAATTAACTGTTTATAATTTTATATTAAAATTGAAAACAAATAATGTTATCATGGGTTATTTAGCAATTAGTACACGTGATAACCAATAGTTGAGTGACAAGTGCAGCCAGCTAACTACTGTGAAGGATGGTTGTGAATCAACCGTATTTACGCGCCTAGCAATAGCAATACTTTGAATGACCTAGAGTGCTTCAAATTTTTGTTAAATTCTTTACCTCCTATGCATTGGTATTTATTGATGTACGAGAACTCTGTTTAGCTCCGCCTCCGCAGATTTTCTAGCTGTTAGGAGGAGGTTTTGTTTTCGCGATTTTTAATCTGAAAACATATTTAGGATGCTTGGGGGCATACGCTCGATTGTATGAGTGCGCCTGCAGCTGTCATTGAGTACAGACCTGTTCGTTGGCAGTTACATTTCCTCACTTCTTGAGTTTTATTGTGCTGTACCTTAGGCCCCTTCTACTTGTAGCGGTGGATCGGGTACAGTACAAAATACATTCCGATATTGCGAACAGTGTTTGATCGAAAGTCTTCAAGTGCTTTTGTGATGGCAGACTGCTGGTATTGTCCAGCTGAGCTAGAGCGACGCCGACTTCGATACCCTAACGCCGTCACCTCCACGGGTGCCATACCAAAGCGCCAAGTGGAAAAAACTTCAGCAACAATCGCTACTGCTACGCCCGCTGAAGCAGCCGCACTTGAAGCCTCCGTAGCAAAAATTAATCATCTGGGGAAACAAACACCGACGCGTTCACCGTCCAGAAAAGCAGAAAACGAAAACCCTCCAGAGAGGTCAACGCTGGGCCTGCCTCAAAACTACCTACTTCGAACAGGTTTGAAGCAACTGCTGAAGAAAAGGAAACGCCCGCAACTCAAAAGAAGAGCCAAATTCCACCAATAGTTCTACACGACAAGGCCCGCTGTATCCAAGTGAGCGCCTGGAAATCAAGGTCGTAGAAGCGAGAAACACAGCGATAGGTATTAAAATCCACCTCCAGGTCGAAGACGATCATGCGAAGGTTGTCGATTACCTCAAGGGAAGGGATATACCCTTTCATACAAATCTCTTCAACAAAGAGAAGCCCCTGCGGGTGGTCATACGTGGCCTCCCGCAGGAGATCTCTAACGAGCTAATGAGAGACGACCTCAGAAGACAAGGCATCCCCGGACTAACGGTACGGAGAACGCACAGGGAACCTGAAAAGGCTCCAATGCTGCTAAACTACCTGAAGGTGGAAAAATCTCCAGCCGGTAAAGCGATGTTTAAGGTAAAGGCAGTGCTATGCCTGCAAGTGACCGTTGAAATGCCGAGGAGATCCAAGAATCCAATCCAGTGCTACAAGTTCCAAAAGTTTGGGTACACACAACGGCGGTGCAGCTCGGCACCGAAATGCGTAAAATGCGGTGCCGATCACGACACCGCAAAATGGGCAAAAAGCAAAGAAGAGCCTGCCAAGTGTGCAAACTGTGCCGGCGGACACGCAGCCAGCTACAGGGGGTATCCAAACCGCCTTAGAACACCTGCAGCACCAACTACACCTGCAGCAGCGACTCCAAGAGGGGGCGGGTCATACGCCACAGCTGTACGCGGCGAGGAGCCCCAATCTCAACCTCCAACAGAAGCATATCACAAAAAGTTTCTCGACCTAGAGAAACGCATGCAGATCGGCAGCCTCCTTGTGGACGCCACTAAGGAGTGTGTAACCAGCTCCGAGAGCATAACGAAGATCATGCAATGCCTGCCAGCAATGCTTGCAATATTTAACAAGTAAAGTATAAACAAACACACTCCTCCCACAAGGGGACAGAAATCGCATATATAAATGGTAAACAGCTCCGTTGGAGATATAAGAAGTGATTTCTTAGGGCTCCGTTACTACTGAAACATTGTCATTGTTGTCGTTTGATTGCACCAATCCGTTTCGCGAATGTTCCTGCCCCACGCGACACCACGACGTTGATGCTTACCGCTGCGGAGAGTGGGGGCTGAGCTTTCAACAAGTACAGTCGTGTTTGTTGTTTGCTCTAGTACTCTTTGATGTTGTAACTTAGGCCCTTTCAGCTTGCTGCGGTGGGTCGGTTGCAGTATCTAACTCAGTAAATGGGTGATTGATAGTGCGTAATTATACAATTACGTGTTTGATAGTGCTTATTTCGCCTCCACTACCTTAACGCGTGTAGTCAGCGACTCCCAAAGGGTAGCCATCCTTGGCATGTTAAAAACTCTCGACCAGGCCACACCCATGGAAGAACCGCCGGCAAGAGTGTACTTTAGTCCCGAAATAAGGAAAGGAATTCCGCAAGAACTAATAACTATGATGAGAAGAAACTTGGTAGATGCCGAGAACGTCGCCAGAACAATTATAAGAGAATACGACGAAGCAATAGAAAAAATCCAGCTACTTGCCGCCCAGAAGAGCCCAGAAGAAGACGCCAGGAAGTTTTGCAATCAGCAACCCTGACTGCGCAATTCCGAAGAAGAAGAAGAAAAGATGGATGAAGACCTCGAGGGGTTTGTGCAGCAAAAGGGGAAGAAGCGCAGATCCCGAAAACCATCTGCAATAGAACCGGCAGCAAAACTTCAAGCCAGCAACAGGTTCGACCCACTTACAACAAATGCCACCATTGAAAGACGAGAAAGTAAACAAGTACCACAGATCGTCATAAGAGAAAAGTCCTGCTAGATCCAGGTTTGCGAACATCTCTGCAGCCTGGAAGTCAAGAACTACGAAGCCAAGAACATGGCTATTGGTATAAAACTCCACCTCCATAGCGAAGGCAACCGCATGATGGCCGTCAATTATCTCAAGGAGAGGGAAATCCCTTTCCACACTCTCGTCTTCAACATCAAGGCTGAGCTAAGCCTGCATATTACCGTCGAGACGCCGAAAACATCTGGAAGAATAGTCCAGCGCCACAAGTGCCAAAAGTTCGGGCACACCCAGCGGCGGTGTCACGCGACGCCGAAGTGTGTTAAATGCGCGGAATGCGCGAAGAGCCCGCCAAGTGCGCAAACTGCGGAGGCGGACACACAGCAAGTTACCGGGGTTGCCCTAACCGCTCAAGATATCCTGCAGCGCCGACACCAGCAACTGCAGCAGCACCAACATGTGCAGCAGCACCCACAAGAAGCGGCGTATCGTACGCCACAGCACTAAAAGGGGAGGAGCCCCGCACTCCGACGGAACCAATTTCCGAGAAGCTGTTCAGCCTTGAACAGTTGATGCAGGTTGGCCGACTTCTCGTGGGCGCCACGAAGGAGTGTGGCACAATTTCAGAGGGCATAGCAAAAGTAATGCTATGCCTACCACAAATTCTAGCAATTTTAAATTAATTGCTGGAATAGACCACACTCCACCCACAATGGGAAGTCGATGCACGCACCGACGACAAAATCGCATCTCAAAACGTTTAAAAATCCGTCAGAGATATGAGAAGTGTTTCTAGGGGCTCCGATATCATTGCAACATTGCATTGTGTACCGCTACGATCATTTTCTCGTTACCAAATGTCGCATTAGTTTGGGGAATCGCGGGCATCCCCTGTAATTTGCGGTATGGTTACTATGGCAGTTCGTACAAGTTTCCGGCGTATTTTTGTCTTTATCGCACATCAACGAGATGTGTCCGTCACCGCACTTGACACAGCGAGGTTCTGGTCTGCAGCAGCGCTGGGTGTGGCCGAAGAGCTGACACCTGTGGCATTGTATAGTGCGGCGCTTCTTCCTCGGTGCCTCCACGGATATGGCAAGGTGGAGGACGCCCCCGATGTAGATTTTTTGCCCTGAACATTCTTTTCTAGCTCTATGTAAAATAGCAGCATCGGCGTGCGCTTCCTTTCTCTCCGCATCCTTCTCACAGAGATTACAGAGAGCCCTTATCTTTGGAGATCTTTAATCTCTTCGTCTGGTATTGTTTCCGGTATACCTCGGAGGATTACCTTTAGCGTCTTCTTGCTAGCAAACTGGAATGTGCGATAAGGGATATTATATTTTGCTAAGTGCTTAGTGATATCTCGATGGTCGGCATTACTCGTAGGCTGCAACGTTATCCCCCGCGTAACGTTTTTCGCCCTGGGGATTTGGATACCTAGATCCTCTAGGTCACACACCACTTTTGGCTAATTTTCCTTCTTTTTTATTACCACTGGAGGCACTTTACCACGTGACGTCTTTGCGGCTGTGGTGTTGTTGGCCGCCGTCTTCTTGATCTTGTCTCCGTCTTCTTGCTCAGCTTCCAGGTCGCTGAGCGCGTCATAGCTGTTCTTTGTCCCTAGCTTTGGCACCGATTCGGTCTTCGTTCCTTTTGACTTCCACTTGCGTCCCTTAACTTCGGTGAAGTTGCCGGCACCTGGGGCGCTCGCTTCATTGTTGCTTTCTCGTCGGGCGAGTAGTCCATTGACGCGACTATGCTGCGTGCATCTCTAGCTGCAGCAGCGGCACCTGCTGCAGGCACGGAGGCGGATTGTGCCCCGAGTTTAATACGCAGCTCACTGTAGATCTGTTCGAGATCTTTAATTTTATTCAGAATTTCAAATACGTCTGCAGCTGCGGGTGTGGGAGCTGCAGGCGTAGAAGCACTAGTCGTTGTTTTTACGTATTCGCACACAGTACTTGGCGTTGTGGCGCATTTTGAAACTGCGCCGGTGGAAGCGGGAATTTGGGGTGTTGACGTGTTGCAATAGGGTAGCCTACGCCGCTCCATTTTCGCTGGACAGTACCAGGAAGTCATAACGAGCACACTCTAATAACACGTAGAATAGCGCACTTATTACAATTAGTGTTTGTGCTGCACCCGACACAACCGCTACAAGTAGAAGGGTCCTAAGGTACAACACAAAAATAGCTCCGGTAATAACTGCCAAAGAACACGTCTGTGCTCTATGACAGCTGCAGCGGAACTCCGGTTTTACCCTCCTAAACACTGTAAACCTGCTCTAATCGGGAAATTTGTGGACCCATCGATTTTAAGACACCCTTATAGCATAATGTTAACTACTCTTACCTTTGGAAATAAACCAGAAGTTCCCCAGGACTGACAAGCACAGAAGCTAAATACACCGAAATAAATACTTCAGTGGTGTTTGACATCAATTTTGTAGCTTTGATAGGGAGATCAAGTTTTTTTCTTTCCCAGTATATTCATATTTCATAAAGCATATCAAAATTGAAAGTTATAAGGCACAAGGCCCAAAATATAAATTAAAGCTGTAAAACTATGAATAATGGTATAAGTTATTATATTACAATCATTATTTATAGAAATATCACAGGTTCCACTTCAAATATAGTTGTGATGAGAAAGGTGCACATTCTGAAGCATTGGTATGATTGTTGTGATTTAAGCGAATCCCATTTCCAAATGAGCATGCACTTCTCGCTTATGACTGTATTTGAAAATTCAATGTCCAGTAAGTGAACTTGCTTAGTAATTTAAAATATCTAGACAAAACTCCTTGTGAGACCCCTGAACACAAAAATATGTTGTGATTAGGTAACAGCAATAGTTGAATACTAGATTAATTAAAGAGTTCGTAAGCTTCAACATATTTATAACTCACTGAATAAAATTAAATAGAATCATTACATAACACTCACATAGTTTAAGTTTTGCATAAGAAACAAACCACTATTAATAATAATAATGGATCAAAATTGAACAATTATTTCAGTTTTACAAATTACGCGTATGGATGACTGATCAGATACGGATGGCTACTTCGGATGTTTATTGGCGGTCTACTACATTCAACTTGCGTAATTCCAACATTAATTCATCTGAGTTCGAGATATTTGCAGTTGATTTTCAGTACTAATCACAAAATATAGTTTCCATACATTAACACAAAAATTTATAAACGCCAAACTTTAGACCAGTACGTGCTTAAACTATGGACAGTAGGTAAGACATAGGTAAAACGAATTCAAATGTTCCTAACAACAAAGTTGACTATATAGTGCATTTCGGTAGTGCTTTGTTAACAGATGAACTAAGATAATAAAGTTAATAGTAATCATGAATCTATGCGATCTCGAATGCACTTCCGCTTCAGATCAATTAGCCGTGTAAATCACGTACAACTACGATCACAATTGAACTTGGCGGTTATTTTGAATTAAAAGTAAAATTGGTAAGTCACTTACAGAAGGAAACAATGTTTAGACTTTCCTACATTTATTAAAATTCGCGCCTTTGCAGTGAAATAGGTTTGTTTATTTCCCTTTAATATTCACATTTGCTGATTAGGGTCCAAACTGAAATACAATCTACTTTGTTTTCCTTACAATAATGGCATTAAAACGAACTCTGAAAAAGCAAAATTCACCTCACTTCCAAAACTTTTAACGTATTACTTCATTTTTGAGTATTACAAATTTATTTCTCGGTTAAATAAACGAGCTGAAACAAAAAAATTCAACTTGGGTTCTACCTTTATCGTAAGAGTTCGAACACTAAATATCCCACCATCTTCACTGCAGAAACATGCATTGCTTATGTTTTGACGGCCTTTGGTGGTTAGAAATACATTTCATACATGCCTCTTACTTAGCAATGGAAGCGTATGTCTACAGCTAAGTTTTGAAAAATAGTACTACATAAGAACACAATTTATCTGCCTAACCATAATATTCAACGTCGTAATTTACTTTTTTCTAGAATCTAGGAATTTAAAATAACCGATAGTTTCAAATGTATCCAGCTGTTGTTAGCGAATTTCTGTATTTATAGACGAAGAATCTTTACATGTAATATGTTATTAATAAAGTACTGCTTTTTTCCAAAAAACTTTTTTCGCCCCATATCTTCGAAACTAAGTGTCCTTTCGAAAATCTTCCAAATACACAAAATCTTAAATTACCCAAACAAAACCCCGAATTTTTGCTACATGTTTAACACACACCCTGTATATGTATGAATTATTTTGCGAATCGCTTTTTATGTTTAGTGTTGCATTTCTGTTTTCTTTAGTAGCTAAATTTGGTTTTTTCCCGATTGTAGTTGATAAATAAAATGTTTAAAAATGAGAATGGTGGGTGGCAATATTTACATCGGGAATATAAGAAGGAATTTAGGGTGCACTTTCTCAACGAAATTGTGCATTTGAAATAGTTTTAGAACTTACTAGTAGAATTCTGACACATTTTTGAAAATCTGGCAGAGTCTGGAAAGCCAATTCAAAGAACAGAGGATGCGGACAGATCAGGAGATTTAATCAGCAAAACAGTGTGCCCATTTCTCCATACAATTTGATTCGGAAACGGATCCCTTAGAGCAGTCATGGTGCACGAGCAGTGATTTGTAGCCCCGTCCAGCTAAAACCACGTAATGTTTTTCAATCGAACCAATTCTTGCTATAAAAATGTTCTAACCATGTTCGTGTAACGTTCGGAAGTAACAATTGTGGCGTTCCACATTGGTATATCTCATGCAACTGCAAAAGATTTTAAGCGTTTTCATATCCATTCAAGTGGAAATGAGCTTATTTCACATAAAAATATCGCGGATTGAATTTTTATTAGCATTCAAACGCTGCCACATTTCTTGACAGAATTTAAAAACTTAAATCCTTATATAAAATTTGCCGGGTGGATAGTTCATTGATATCCAGTGCTAATGCTGTTTGACCGCAGAACGATTTGAACTACATGTTATGGTCGGTCGAACCCTATCAATGTCTTCTTGCACCTTTATGTTTAAGATTTAACGAGTTCGAATTGCGTTAAATTTTTCGACTCACAAATTAATTGCGTGAGAAAATGGTACCAAGCCATGACGCGGTATACAGAATTTATTGCTAAATAACCGTTAAATGCTTGTTAAGGAACCTCCATTTCTATAAAACATTTTAACACAGAATGTACGATCCGTACCCAAGCACATTTCCTCATTTACTAAATAGCAATGAATGGGCGACAATACTGCGTCAAATTTAACGCTCACCACGAAACGTTAAATCAAATAATTACGTTGCCAAATTTTCCCGCTTCAGTGACGGGCCTTCTATAAGAAACGAAGCCAAACAGATTGAAGTTCTATGACACGCTTCCCAGGAACCTGAAGATTAAGTAAATCATCCATTCATCGTATATCCAAGCTTCTTAAATTTCATCCATCTAAAAATTAAGTATTCTAATAATTGTATGAGGACGCTTATAATTGACGAGTAGTATTTTTTGAAACAATGGCTGTGAACTACGTTAACTTCCTTCGACATATTGTATCCAGCGACGAATGTTCTTTTCAACAGTTTTGTTAACCGACAAAGTCGTCTATCTGGAGTTCAGAAAACTCCTAATTGTTTCGCCAAGAACACACACAATATACACTTAAATGAAATGTTTGAATGGAATTTTGGGAGATCATATCATAGTGCTCTTATTTTACGAGGTGAATTGAACTGTCGAATTTTATTTGAACATGCTTCAGTCACCATACACGTTTAATTATCCACACCTTCAAAACCGATATAAATACTGAATGAATTATTTTTCACAAGGCGAGTGCATCTCCTCATTACGGCTGGGCAGTTAGAAGCCATTTAGACTTAATTAGATTGACCGTCGAGGTGACCAGCAAGGTCATTAACTTTTTTTGTGAAATCATTAAAATCTGTTGCTTATACTCGTAAACAAAGAAATTAAAAGAAACTACACGAAAGAATCGTCCAAAAAAACAAAGGAATACCTGCCGCAATCTTCACAAATGTTAGACACAAATTTCAAAATAGAACCTTATAACAGGCGGACAGACGTCTGGCGCCCCTAAGGGTGCATACGATGTTGTTTCCCTGAACTAGCGGGGTTGCACCGGTAGTCAGTGGATAAACGGGGGTTCTACGTTAGCTATTAAAGTCAATATGGCTATGTTCAGGAACGTCTTCCAGTTGTCACAGTAGGAGAAAGTCATAATTAAGGGCGCCACTTTGTTAAAAGACGTCAGGTTCGATGTTAAAGAAAGATCGAGAAAAACACTCCTTTTCCAAAAACTATAATTCTAAATTACAGTGGTATACTTACTACGTAGATGTTGGGCGTACACCACTGGGTTTATACTTTGATCAGTTCAAGCTAGATTTACAATTTAAGATATTTCTCTTACTTAATTCTAACAATTCTCTGAAAGAAAGGATGGTTATTAATTCTAAGGATTTTTTTATAAGAAAATAATAAAGTCTGCACTCAATAAATCACTATAATAATAAAAAGGTATAATATACAGTTATTAAAAACAACACAGACAACAAATGAAAATAAAAACAATCTGTTAACTATACTTAAATTAGGTGTCCCCTGTGTTTCTTTTAATTATTCTTAGACTAAATTTAACAAGAGATTTGGCCTTTAAATCGTGGCCGGAACTAAAATAAATTCTTCAATTCATTGTAATTTTGAGATATTGTTTACAAAAAAATTATCGCAACTGTCTATCTTTTAACTTGATTGAAAGTATGTGCTCCAGCGGAGTTTATCACACAAAAGGGGGTGGTTGTCGGATCCCAAAGAAAAACTTCGAGAATTACGAGATGTTAGGGACAAATTAGAAGAACGTCACTACTTGTAGTCTAAGAGTTTCGTGACGCCTTTAGTTCAAGATGATTTCGTACTTGCTTATACTATCCAATTCGATCCTCAACCCTTCACCAGAAAATGGAACGTGGACTACCGATGATTGACTCAGTTCTAATCCGCATGCGGCGTCAGCATGTCGAATCTACCAATGATTTGGGCATTCGCTAAACCTCAATTAGGGTAACTATTTCGTTTCAACTTAATGAACTTCGACACTGTCCCATTACTCTTAAAGTTCGCGTGCACTTAGCATCACGTCTAAATTACGCGTGCTTGCGCTCGTAACCCCGACTGACTGTTAGTAAAAATTTCTCTTGAGACACCGTGAAAGACGTGGAGGTGGTTAACATCTATTTTAGAAAAATGCGTCTCAAATGCCTGCTGACGTACAGGTTTAAAGAAATGCGATGAACGATGAACCCCTTGGCATGCGTTGTACTAAGGTAATCAAACCTCTTTACACCTACGTCCTGAGCGATTCACGATCTGGTGTTTAAGTATTTGCAGCCACAGTTATCATATAACTCCGCCTACTTTTTCAAGTGAACGAAGTTGCACTTTTCTGTGGCTCCTCCTACTCATGGAGGTTGAAAATCGCCTTGGGCCACCCTGAACAGTTTCCAGCGTCTTCCTAGTAGTCTCCTTGCCCGGAAATCAGGAGGTTTGAGCTGTTCTGAAACAAAGAGTACGAATTAGTGGCCTGTTCATGGATAAACGTTTGGCTAGTAGGGATGATCAAATCTTTGTGGATTTGCGAATTTCGCATAAACCACGAAGCGTCTGTATTTTTACATAGCGTTATCTGGGAATGTCAATTACTGTTGAGTTTATACTAGAAAAGTAATTTGAAATACTATTTTCAACCAAATTATTTATAATTTGAAAATTTACGCTTGTAATTTTAAACATAGCGATGTTGACCGGATTTTACCAATAATGTTGAGCCATGGACATCTATGGATATATCGGGTGTTTTTAAATAATTGTTGTAGTTTGTCAAAATATAAGAGGGCTTACAACCTATCACTGTTTAATGTTAAATCGACAACGTTATGAGCATTCCCTTGAGCACTAGTTTTGATTATTTTGTTGTTTTTAGTATTTATTAATTTTTTATAGTTAGTTTAAATAATAAAAGGCGGTTTATGTTCGCATAGTTGATATAATTTATTTGCATGTTCCTTGCCTATTTTTGTGGTTCAATTTTTAACAAAATTGTAACATAATTTTAAGCTATGTATATTGTTTAAAGAACTATTCAAAGTTGTACATTAGCAATGAAAGGTGCTTTCAAACGATGTCAACATAGAATTAACGTAACAATGAAACAATTGATCCTGGACACGTAGTTGGTACATAAATGCAGGTTCCCCCTCAAACTCCAGAAAATCATCCGTTCTGTTTTGTTTTTG
Organism: Phrixothrix hirtus; assembly: GCA_024586415.1. NCBI lineage: Eukaryota > Metazoa > Arthropoda > Insecta > Coleoptera > Phengodidae > Phrixothrix > Phrixothrix hirtus. The sequence goes on along the minus strand of JAHWXV010128673.1, from coordinate 1,511 downwards.
ACAAAAAGATTTTTGATGCATTTTAAAGCAATTTTTGCAAATAACTTTAGGTTCTAAAAGAAAGAAATTGTGACGTTTGTCCAAATTATTATATTAATTACCAGATTGAATATCAATTTCTGTATCCAATTTAACAATACAGGTAATTAATTAGGTAACAAAAATTGGTGAAACATTGTACATCAAAATTAATAATCCATATTAAAACATAAAAACATTCTATTAATTAATACGAGATAAATGTTAAAATATTAATAAAGAATTAAAGGAAATCCAAATAATAAACAAAGATAAGAAAAAATCGAAGACATATGTTACTATTTGATTTAATTTAATACAAGTATGTCCCTTTAGTGGTAAATAGGAACCTAGAATTAGAATAAAATGTATATATTAAGTAGTAAGCTGTAAAATCAAGTAGAATATTTAAAATAGTTTAGGTAGAAAGGAATCTGTAAAAACAACAAAATAAAATATAACACATCCCAAATTACACAAAAATACAAAGTTGATAATTCCTTATCTACCAGATTTCTAACTAATTTTGATTAAAACCACTATATAAACTGCAGCAAAATGCGAAACAAATTAGAGCAATTCTAGTTCTCGATCTAACCACTATTGATTATCCTAATTCCCAGATCCCTGAATATTTTGTCGCGAACTCAATTCGAGATGCTTGTGGCCGCTACATTCTTGAACGCATTTCAGATTGTATATGTTCATGATTTTTTCGATCCCGAGTTTAGCCCTCTGAATGTTTTTCAAGGACTGTAATGAGAATAGGCCACCTTGTTGATTTCTACTTTAAAGACTGACATCAGACCGTATTTCATTGTTTGTAATTATTAATAATTTATCGTAAAAATTACACACATAATCAAAAGGACGTCTTTCAATTGTTTGGTATGCTGCCGAAGCCCGGCAAGCAGTATATAAAGGTACGAGGATTTTTTTCACTTGCCTTTACTTGCTGGCTCCTACAACAATAATTGACTTAACTACGCCCCCTATAATAAAAATCCGATTACCTTACAACCGACATCATTAGTAATCCTTCAAATCCCAATTACATGAAAACGGTATATTTCGATACACCACAGAATGTTATTGGTAACTTAAATGCATATTAAATTTCGCATAGTAACAAATTAGACTCGTTCGCAACATAGTATATAAATAATTTGTATACAAAATGCATGATGAGTATGTGTATAAAAATGCGTCCATTTTTATTGAAATTAACGGTGAAAGATGCGTTAATCAACTATCGTGGAATCTGTCCACATATACAGACAAGTGTAAAATATACGTCTACGAAATTTTGCCTTTATAGTATGATTAAGGACCAATTCGAACTCACACCAAAATCTCCATCTGAGCTAAAGGCGCTTGGCGGATTGAATCAAATATTAGTTCAATACAACCGTATTTTGTACCGACCCGATTTGTTAGAATTAAGGACCAAGCTATCAATAGAAAACAAATAATTAATGAAAACGTCGTTGCAT
>JAHWXV010128665.1:0-11498 GCA_024586415.1 Phrixothrix hirtus | reverse complement strand
TTGTATTAAAATGAACAACGCTTGTTTTTACATTACAGCAATAAAGAATATTCGACACTTCACATCGTATGCTCGTATCTTAACAAAGTTGGAGCACAAGCGTAAGATAAGGAAATTTATTTTAACCAAAACGAAGTTTTAAATCGAATTTTATATTCCCAAATTCTGTCACTAGACGGCGGCACATACCGGATAAATAAACTATATTTAGTGAATTTCCGAAATTAGGTTTATTAATTAACATCAACCCTCATTCCTGAAATATTAACGTAAAAAAAGGAATTATTTACTAATTTACACATGCAGCAACATCCAAAACGAAAATTCGATTTTTAAATATCCCCATTATATACACATTCGACCCAAACGAAATCGTAAGTATATACAGGGCGTACTCAATGAATACACTAAAATTAATGAAGAATAATTAAAGGTCAAAGGCGAGACCGTGACAAGCGTTGTCATAGAAACAATTTGCCCTTCTACTCTATACCATTAGTCGAGGTGTTGAGGTAATTCGGTCCTTGTAGCAAGTTGCCTAAGAAATCGATCTTGACATTCTGTAGAGCCTATGGGCTCCAGTTCCCCGACGACAACGCTATCTACCCTCTCCTGTCCATACTCGATAACAACGAAGCACCGTGGTTACATTTATGCCCATGGGTCGAGCAATTTCTCTGTACGAAATACCAGCCTCAGAAAGACCAACAATTCGGCGTCGCTCAAACTGTGATAATTGAGCAAAATTTGCACGGGGTCTAACTGGTGGCATTGGTACGTTATTACTAAATGATAATTCAGTGACAACGCAAATGTTTGTGTTCACTAACCACATGTCAGTGTTAACACAACCTCTTTGGAATTGATAAAATTTATTGACAGTTTCATCATTTGTTATTTACAGTTAAATATATATTTCCACCAAATTTTATTACAATCCGAAAATTATTACGGGGTGTTTCATTTTTAATACAACGCAATATACAAACATGTAATAAAGAAGTTTTTTCAATAAATTGATTTCTTTCGTAAATAAATTCGAGAAAATGACTCTCGCTTTTGTGCTCACAAGGTACCCCTTAAATAATTCTGTCGAGACCAGTATGCATTTCTAAACAATAGTTTTATCTACATTTTTTATTTAATCAGGGAACCCCAATATTGAAAAAACCGTAATTTAGGTTTTTTCAATATCACGCTTCTGTAATTAATAAAAAATTCCACTGATTCCTACAGAATTATTTTTTAAAATTTTTTGCTGCACTGTTAAAAACTAATAATTTTTGAGCATGCATTTTGGGTTGCCTAGCCCCTAGGAATACATGATATGTTGTTTGCATTTTCAATGCCATTTTTAAATAGTTTAATATGTAAAAACGAATGTAGGCACTAATTAAAATTGACTGACATGTTATGTTTAGGAAGATTTGTTTGTCCGTCTTAATTATATATTGATCTAGAAGACAGACTGATTTCATTCGAAACCCTTATTCGCTGAAACCTTAAAAATACATTTTCCAGTTAAATGTAGTTCAAAGAAAACAATTTTAATTGATTAATTTTGTATTTACTATGTTAAAGGTACAGAGACTTTGAAAAGCCAACTGTGCTAGAGTTTTAATTATATGCTCAAAAATATGCTACCGCATAACTTTACCGGAATACCAGAAACATTGCAAAATACACACCAAAGTAATAATTTGGAAAAATTAATTCACCAAGTCCACTTACCTTTAATTTATGTTGTCGTGTTTGTTTCTTGTATGTCATGCAGTTAGATATTAAGTGTAAAAGATGAGAAAAAAACAAATTAGACTTTTTAACAAATATAGTGGCCTCAACAGTAGATAACTACTACTTACTGAAGAAGTCAAGCCAAGATTCATTATGGTGGCTGGTAGAAACGCTTAACTTGGTTCATCAGGAAAAAACACAATTAATTTAGGTTCTAAGAAAATAACTGACCTGTAGTTTTGACGGCGGTTTACGAAAAGGCGGTACCAAACAACAAAATTACTTTTACTCCTCCATTTAAGTTTAGGATATTTTTGCCATATAATTTTGAGGTAATATAAAATTAATTGTTCGGTATGCTCTAATGTAAGTAAAAGTTAAGTTGACCTATATGGACATGTGCATTAATAAAATGTTGAACTGGAAGGCTGCAATAAATTTTAATAGTTGCAATAATTTACTGTGAATTAAGACATTAGAAAATGCAAGTGAATATGTATCTCACGGCAACCTCACCTAATTCATTAACATATTCTTTCAATTAAATAGCGTAATGTGAATCCATCATGGTCTTGTACTAAAGATAAATCGGTCTTAGTGAACTCCATATTCGTTTTACCGTGTCTAACAACAGTTACAACTGAGATCATGTGGATTATGCATTACGTATAAAGTGAAACGAATGGGAATTATCGAAATGAAGCCTCAAATTACCGCCTTCCTGCAACAGTTGATAAAATATGGCTTCTGAACTCGATATTGCGGTCGAAACGATTCCCGACTATTGGAAATTAATGGAAGCTGTTTTGTGCCTTCACTTGACCGAAGTACCTTCCTACGTCGAACTTATATCTTCCTTGTAGAAGTGTGTGTTTAATTTTATGTGTTTTTCATGTTCGTGGAAGCATTTAATGAAATGCAATTCATCGCGGCAAAGTAATTTAAAATTGAACATGCTATAAGTTAGAAAAATTCTAATTGTAAAAATATTGTAAAATTCTAGTACCTTTCAAAGGTAAAACAATGTTCATATTCTATAGGTGGCAGAGCTGGAATGCGAGGTCAGAGGTGAAGAGCAGCACCGCAGTCCGGCCATAATTAAGTCTCCCCGCGATCTCAAAGCTCCCTGCCAGTAATAGATATAATAACGGGGCGGGGGAGCGCGGTAATTGCCAGGTACGGGCTGATTTATACTGCCCAGTCGGGCTCCTATTTTTATACATCTATAGTCTATTAATTCTCTCTACAACCTGCTTACGCCCAAATTTTTACCGCATTTACCATTTCGAATGCCTAGGTTTTAGTTCGATATGTTTTTTTAGATTTTTATCAACCGACTATCGATTATTATTAATACTGATTGGATTGTATGTGTAGGTGTGATGTGGTATTTTGCGTTTAACCTTTTATTAATTAGTTTTTGTTTTAATTATAAACCTTGCTGTTTTTATTGCGCAATCGTTAATTGGATTGTTCGTACTTCGAAGAGTATCGCATTTTTAAGTAATAAAAATAAAATCCTATTTATGATTGATAAATTATGAATCGGGAAGATTTATAGAATAATACACAATTTTTAATAATTTATAGATAGTTACACCTACAAATTCTTTCGATAATTAAAAAGCGTATTATTAGAGACGGTCAGTTCTAGGTTTGTGTCTTAATCCATCATTGAAATTTCCGACATATAATTTATATAAAATTTGACACTCACCGGTTGTGCAAATTGGTCCTGTCCATCCAGGAGCGCATTCGCAATTAAACGAACCTCCCGCTTCCATGCATGTACCGCCATGTTGACAAGGTGCAGGTGCGCATGGATTATCTACAACTTCACAGTTGGTGCCAGAAAATCCTTCAGGACAGGTACATAGATACGCATCGGGAGCTGTATTCTCACACGTCCCTCCGTTCATACAAGGTTCGTGTGTTCCGCAGTAGTTTAAATCTGAAAATTAGAAAATTTTAAGTTGCATAAAAATAAAAAGCAGGACCACACACAAAATGACAGAAGACAATATCTTGACAAGAGACCAGCTTTGCCAACCTACATAACTTGATATAATAATTTCCACCGTACCAAAGCGTTAAGTTTAATCCAATTGTATCGAACCTGTTGAGAGCATTGTGATGTAGAGATGGGAGTCAATTAAATTTTTTGATACCGGCTGTCGTTTGTTGATAAAAGCTCTCAAACTGTTTCTATATAAGGGTTCTATTATAAGCTGGTATTGTATAAATTTTGCTTCTATTGCCTGTTGAATAAAAATGTCGGTGGTGTGAATTGAAGTTTAGATTTGTTAGCTTAGTTTGATGTCCCTAAGGTGTTTTTACTATTTTGTTGGTTGAATGCCTAGATTTGAACAGTTGGCGTTGCACTTATCCTCTGGGAGACTAGATTTTACCGTGAGAAGTTAAAATCCCCTAACTGAGAATTTTTACAAAACATAAACACACAAAAATTGATTAAATCGCAGTATTAGAAAAACTCAACCCATGCACATATTGTTCCTATAATTATTAATTCCAATTACTGCATAACGATAGTGATGATGATGACATGTTTCTATATTATACGTAATATTTATTTAACGTCTACCTATGTATATTTTAAATTTAATTAGACAAGAATTGTCGACAACCAAGTTATTGTAGTAATAAAGTAGGATTTGTAATGTTGCATCCGGTTTAGAGATTATTATTTAGTTAGCGACGCAGTCACCGATGAGCACCTGTGCACGGATCCCACGGTATTTCTTTTCTTTATATTTGTGTACCAATTTTTAACCTTTCAATGATTTATGAATTCGAATAAGATTTTTTTGAAAAACTAATACTTAATGCAAATAAGTTCTTTGTTTATTATTTTCGGCAGTAGACTTGAAACAATTTCAGATTAAATTGTCACAATAATTAAGCACTGACAATGAGTAGCTAAAACCCACGTTATGTACGAAAATGAAGGGTTAACGAATTGAAGCTATTGTGATACTATCATCAGGGTGCGAAGCATTTGATCAAGTGAACTATTATTAAAGTTTCATAACCCGGAACGAACTAATCTACATACGTAATCCCACTAAACGCCCCTATTCTATTTGTTGCTTCAGTTTTTTTAGTTTTGATGAATGATTATGATAGGGAGATCCCTTGGCGGTACTTACGCTTTTTTGTGGTTTTGCAACAGTTGTATGAGAACCTTTTATGCATCTGTTGCGTTCCCAATTTTTTGTCGTCTTTATCGACAAAAACGATTAGGTGTGCTGCGAAAAACACAATGAATCGCGTGAAGTGATCTATTGTTACAGTTTCAAATTGAAATGACACGTGTTCGAGGGATTATTATATTTTACAATATTCATGTAAACTTACCTTGATCACATAAAATTCCACCCCAATTAGTGTCGCAAATGCATTGCCATGAAGATCCGTTACAATAACCGTGTTTACAGCCAGGATAAGGTTCACATTGATCACAAAATTCTCCGCGCCAACCAGGACGGCAACTGTAATTATAAAAAATTGCGAATTACAATAAAAATAATTGACAATTAAAAATTAAATACAGTTAGTTTTTTAAAGGCTGAAATCCGAGGTCACTCAAATAAAAATTAGAAAATTTGCCGCTTCAATAGAAATTTACATATAATTTCCAATTTCAGTAAATAATTCATTTATTCTTGATCATTTTTATTTTATAGCAATTTTGACTGTTGAACACGCGAACAAAACTACCAAGCAAACGCCCTAAACACGTAAAGCTGTATCCAAATTGACCAACCATGATGGCGGCACTAGATGTGCGTATGTATTAAAAACGTCAAATTTTACAAATTTAACATTAAGCGATATGCAGAAATATAAATTACTATATATACAGAGTAAGCAAATATATTACGCACATAGGAAACGCCCCAAACACGTAAAGTTGTTCCAAATTAACCAACCAAGATGGCGGAATTAGGGACTTATATATTAAAAACGTTGAATTTTACAATTATGAAATATGCAGCAGTAAGCAAATAAATTACACACAAAATTAACAAAAACTTTCACGACTTGACTGTGCGCTAACAATGATGACGTCTACCACAGGCAGTACTTCAAAGCTTGATAGATAGTGGCGCTACCTTAGTATTGTTTATTCGTTGGTTGAACAGCACAAATTTACGTTTGTCTAATTTACCGATAGACGAGTTACATCCACGTTTTATATAACTTAAATTGGGATCACAATATCTAAAGTACGCGCCACAATTTAAATGTCCTCGAAGCTAAATAAATACATTGCGATAAAAAGAATATCTAGAAGACAAGGACTATGTAAAAAAATTGTTTTGGCAACCCCGTATTTTAGTTCGCGTCACATTCAAGTTGTTATAAATTATTTATTAAGTTGAGCGAAGCTGATTTCTTGATATGACGCTCCTAAACATTGAACTTAGGTCAACGAACATTGCATTTACAATAACGCATTTACTTCAGGTAAAATAAAACCTTTTCTTTCTACTATCTTTATCTAGGCCCTTATTAATAAAGCAGCAAAGAAATAAAATATTATTAAAGAAATGTTTTTTAAAAGCACAGCAAGATTTTAAACGTTTATACGAGAATTGTTCAAAAACTAATGAAACAGGGCGCCCTTCAACGTCTCACACCGAGGTTCCACAGAATACAGCTACTGCTATCGTCCATGAAGATAAACAATGTACCGTTAGGGAGCTAATTTTACGAATAAACAGCCGCAAAAGAACATTAACAAAATTTTACTGCATCACTACAATGCGCGGCCCCACGTCGCTCGCACTGTAGTGGATTTCTTGAACACTCACGACATCGCAACTATAGCCCACCCTTGCGACTTCTGGCTGCTCCTCGAACTCAAGTTTCCGCTCAGAAGACGGAAATTCAAGACCAATCACGCGGTCATCAAAGCTGTGGAGGCGCACTGCATGGAGCTCGGGACAGATGGTCTGGCGTTCGTGTTTAAAAAGTAGCAGGAATAGTAGCAAAAGTGTATTAGAACCGAGGGGGTTACTTAAAAAAAGAGCATGTAAATTTGGAAAAGACTGAATGAATATTTTTTCTGTAGGGCGTTTTTATCATTACTTTTTGGACGGCCCTCGTATTAATATAAAAATGAATAAATCAGTATACCGGTTGGAAAGCGAGGAGGACCTCAAGAATGAATAAGATGGAATTAGTCGCATTTGTGGGAACAAGATAGCTAAATGTCGAGTAGTTATTTGCGTGGCTGTATTGGAAATATGCAGCCGCATTCTCGCTTCTTAACAAACACGTAGCGCGCAATGGTCTTAGGTTACATCATCTTGCAGTGTTTAACTGCAACTCCTAGCAAGGTTATTACAACATAGAAGAAAAAGTACAAATAATAATATTGTATTATAATAGAATTTTGCAAGATTTTATTAAATAAATGTAAGGAAAACCCCAATTTATTAAAAATGCTTATTTACAGATGTTCTCCTTTTACTTATATGGACATAATTAAACCGGCTAGAATTAATTTATAATATAAATAGTTTTAAATTGCATTAAATGAAAATGACGAAGATATATACGCCAAACCTAAAACTTTGCAGTAATTGCTGACATGTAAATTAAAACTACTTAGTAATTGTCAGTACAATAGATCAGCAATATATTCATTTCTATGTAGCCGTCATTTCTTTCCGGTATAAAAATTACCAAAATATTATTAACCCAATATTCACAGTTTAAAAAATTAAATTTACCTACAGGTTTTCAATATTTACGCACGACGCTGTTGCGTTAAAAAAATTAACAATTAAATGAAACACCAACTATCTCAAGAATTATAACAGTTAAGTGTACCGTACATCTAAATAAATTTACAACTTTGACAAAAATTAAACACAATAAGTAACTTTGTATTTTAATTATTTGCACTCCCACAGACATAATTAAACTAAGTTTAAGTGATTTGGATCTTGAATCAATTTTGATTTCTTGGCACACAACACATTAATTATACACGTTAACGCCGGAGTATTAATTTATTCAATCTGCCGGTTCTCGCCTTTACGATTAATTGATTTTTTCTAATTAATCGGTGAGTTAAGCAGTCTCGTGATGCGAACATTTATAACAGATGATAAAATAAATTATTAACTTATTTGTATACAGCATTCATTTTACGGCAAGCCTAGATCGCTGTTAATACACTGCTTTAATGGTGGCTTGTTGAAAAACGTGATTTTTGGCGTCTTTGGGTATTTTATGAAATTCTATCCCACGTAGGAAATATTCGGATTTTCATTGTAACTTTCACTAAAACCTATAAAATTTAAATTACTCGGTCGATAACTAGGGTTCTCACGATTTGTTTGAATTCTCCTTACTTACTTTAGCTTCCGTATTTTCTACAATGCTACACACAATTTATTACTAAAATTAATATTTTCTAGCTTTATCTACGCACATTCTTAAATATGAGGCGAGCCAAATGCGTTGCATTCTTTGTTTTTTTACAATTATTTTGCGATTTTAATTTTTATGTACAATATTGGTTTAACTAGTATAACGATTTAGATAATTAAAAGTTAATTAATTATAAATAATTAAATAGGAGATGAAAGTATTCTAATAGGAACGAACGGGGTAGCTGAGAATCGAACCCGGATTTCCTGATTGGTACTCTGAGGTGTATACTATTAGTCTACCGCCCCTAATAACCGATCCTCTTATTTTTTTTTAAAAGTTTAAAAAGTTAGATTGTTGATGAATGATTAACTATCGCTGAGTTCATCAACAACCTCTGCAAATATAAAACACATTAATCCAGTAATCTCAACTTTTTTTGTATTTTATTCGTTATTAACACGTAGATGGTTATTTTTAAAAACGATATTCTCAGCGCATCTACTGGGCGCTTATTCTCGCCGAATTTTGAATGTAAATGTTAATCGGCAGTTGTATTACCAACACAACGTATTTAAAAAATAAGTTTCGTACGCTTTTAGATGACTTTTGATCGATCACCCTGTAATTTTCAATAAAAAATATTAAGTACTATAATTGGAATCCAAAAATTTTCAAAACATTCTTTTTTTTTACATCAATTTTTTAAAATATAAAACATGGCAAAATTCGTTCACCGACGCAGTAAAGTGACGTCAGAGTAGCGCCACACGCATATTTAGAGTTTTGATTGGGTCTCCGACATCAAATGTCACTGATTGCCACGGCTGTGGCACCTCTAACGCCACTTCACTCTTTTATTAAATACAATTTAGTTATCATATTTTGTTAAGGAACACCCTGTATATAGTCAGGTCATATTTAATTCTTTTGCAATTTTAAGTTAATGAAATGTTTGACTTTCTGGTTAACCAATTTTTGGGTGCAAAGATTTACTAATTTATGATTTTGCCACAGTGTATGTAACTATTTTAACGCTTTTTATTGCAACATTATTTGTTTTAAATCTTTCATTTTAAATTGTTAGTTATATGACTTGCAATTGTTTTTAAGAAGTGATACTAAATAAGTATAGCTTTAATTCATGTAAAGTACAATTTGTAAAAGAACCGTTCACCAACGGACCTTCGTATCAGCTATTAAATCCAGTTGTATCCCCATTTAGTGCCGGCCCCGACTGGTATAGTGGTTAGCATGTTTTGTCTCTACACCCAAGGGACGCGGGTTCAAACCCGATCGAGGTTGGTAAATTTTTCAGCGGAGAAAAATTTTAAAAATATGCCTCCTTCTCGGGTAAGGAAGTAAAATCCCTACTGACGGTGGAACTCTTCCAGATTCAGCAAAATTTTAGTAGGCATGGCGAAATGGCTATATTACAGTTCTAGTCGAAGAGGGCCAAGAGAAATTCCGCATCCCGAACCCTCAGCCACAACAAACAAACAAACAAAAAAAATCCCTATTTAGTTGGACTGTCTTCAAGAATTTACAAGAATTCCATTATCTATTAAGCCACCTCAAACTGCGATGCATTTTTGATTGTCCTCTTTATCCAATTTGTATAGTTTTAGTGAACACTTAGGTAAAGCAATTTCCACTTGAATTCGCTTCGCCTAAGTTAGTTTATATCTTAAAGGTTCCGCTCGTATACACTGAATCATGTGACCATTTGATTGAATAATTTAGTATTAAACACTAAGGACAATTATTTTTGGTGGCATAATATTGCAAGGAGACCCGTAATTAAGAATTTAATTTGTGATTTTCTTCATTTAATTTTAATTTTTAAATTGATTTTCACATTTTTTTAATTAGGAACTCGCTAATTGGTGTTATGTAAGGAATATTTCTAATTAGGTATACCAGATTATGTCAACGTCAATTTTTTACTTATTTTGAATTTAGAAACATGTGATAGTAAATGAAATATTTTGAAAGTGAAACTTGAACATTATCTATCTCTTCCCATCTCCGATTAGAGCTTACCCTGCAACCCATTGAAGTGATCCATTATATTATAACGGGTCGAAAGCTCTTTGGGCCTTTGAGGGTTGTTAAAAATGCCCTTTTGCACTAAATCAGCTCGTCGCTCTGGCAGCCACAATGAAGCGTAGGGGGTTTTACAATATTTGGTTCGTAAGAATTGAGCTAAAAACTCAAGACGGCTTACAAGAGTCAAAACTGAGTAAAAGTCATTACATTTGGGCGCCACCTTATCTGGTTGTTGATACGGAATTTAATTCCAGCCGTAAATGCGATGATCGTATTCTGGAACACTTACAAGGTAATTATTTAACGTTCGCCACTGGAGAAGCTCTCCAAAAATCGTACTGTTAGACTTACAACGTATGAATGTTCTTTAATTACTTAGGTCTATTATTTTCTTGTAAGAAAATACGATTATTCGTTATTACTAAAACTACGTAGAACTCTGAAATAATAAAATCATTTGGTTTTAACTAAATGGTTATAATAAAATAATATAACATGTACAGGCAACTAGATCACATTTGATTGAACCCTTATTTACTAATTAAAAAAACGGTACTAGAAAAAGAGGGATCCCCACATTTAACTATTATTAAGATCTACCTAAATTATTAACAAATATTGACCCCCTGAGTTAAAGGTGGTCCAAAATTAAGATGCTTAACTACACTAATTGTTTGTATTTAGCTTCAAAATGAAAGGAGTTCACATAATAAAACAACAAAATGTTTAACTGATACTTGACAGTAGTACCTTCTCCAGAGAGTGATTATGTTATCAAAAAAATATTGGGGTTGAGAGTCAGATTCCTCTTAGTGAAACTTGGTGGTTTATCAAGTGGAAAGGCCTTAATGACAGAAAAATGGCCACTTACTTGTATTTGCGTGGAGATTAGTAGCGGGACTAAATGCCTACCGTAGTTCCTGATTATAGCGTACTTGGAGTACCTTCGACCTAATGACCCTTTGGCCAATTTGAACGAGGATTACGAAACTTGATCCAATTTTGTTTGATTCGCATGGAACTCCAATTAGCCTAATTCGCTACAATTCAGATAGTCGGCAGTCGATATGGGTAGCTAGTTCGTATTTTTGAATTTGGAAACGGCAATGCCTAACGATAACGTCACCCCTCACTAATACGTGTTTGCACTTGAGAGCTCTGGTCTCAACTAACTAATTTTGTATTCCTTCACCTCGAAATTGCCGGGAAAAGGGGGGGTTTGGTGGTTGTCATTTATTTATAGAAACAAACATGGTTTCGTGAGAAGCTGAAGTTGTAAATTGTTTTTACACTCGTAAACCAGGGGTTTT
>JAHWXV010128627.1:0-10285 GCA_024586415.1 Phrixothrix hirtus | reverse complement strand
CATTATAGCTTACTATTGCAGTTATGCTATCTTTTTACATCTATAAAAATATATTACTTATATAAAAAATATATGAATGTATTTTGAAATTAAAATGTGTAGAATACTTCCTTGTATACAATAAAAAGAAATAAATCCCGAAAGAGTATATTAAATCAACTTAATTTAATAACAAAAAATCTGGCGTGAGACTTTCTCTTACGCACATAAATATGGAAATAGTGTCCACAAATAATTCAATTATATTTACCTTTATCTTGGAAATGATAATTGTAACGAACACTTATCCAAGTTATTGAACACGCAAAACACTACTTAAGAGGTTGTCCCTGATAATTCACTTCAACGATTTTTTCAGAAAAAGCTCTAAGTTCACGGAAAAGAATGTCAAAGATATAAGAACCGTAGCATGTTTCAAAAAATTGTTAAAAACGTTTTCGAGAAAATCCCAAGAATGTTGAAAATCGCAAGAATAAAGTGGGTCATTAGATTTGAATTAAATTCTAGACATCTTATGTGCAGAAGATAGAAAACAAATATAGAATTTAAAAGAAAATCGTTTGAACCGATTTCGAGAAAATCGTGAAAAGCCAAAAAATGACAAGAGTAAAGTTGCACTTCCAGTGATTAGACTTTAACTATATTATTGATATCTCATTTACAGAAGCTAAGAAAGTTAAATGTAAAATTTAAAAAGAATCGTTATTTCGAGAAAATCAAAAAAAGTGGCACTTCAGATTATTGAATTTTAAAGAAATTGTTGCAGTCGCGTGCGACGATGAATATAAAATTAAATATAAAATTTTGTTTATCTACGGTTTTTAGTTTGCGAGATATCCTGTTTCCACAAACACGCACATACGCATACGCACACACACACACACACACACACCCACACAGACACACACACACACACACACACACACACACACTCACACACACACATACACACACACACACACACATACACATACAACACACACACACACACACACATACACACACACACACACACACACACACACACACACACACACACACATATATATAGACAGGTCAATTATTAAAAACATGTTTTTCTGACTCAGGGAGCCCCAAAACGTGTGTTTCCACTAAAATTTTGACATCCAAAATTTTGGGCGAAAACAATACTTTATACTATATTTGATATAGGTAAGAGAAAGTAAAACAGACTCTCTTACAATTGACAACAATTTGCCTAAAAAAACAAAATTTAAAAGAAATATCTTCTGTATTTCGGCCGTTGACGTGTACTATTTCATTGATAAAAATTATCTATAAAAAATCCTGACACAAAGAAAACATTTTTTTGTCAAATATAAAAGACCTAAAAAAACAATGTGTTGCGTATGTAATTTATGCATCAACAAACCATGGATGATTTCATAAATATACATAGGACTATTTTTCTTACAGATAAAATACAATTACGACAACTAACACATGATGGTTCACTTCTCAAGTGTATATCGCAAATATGGTATGTACAATATTTCGTAGAAAGCTTATTTGCTATACCTAATTGTTTTAATAATCTATAAATTTGTTGCGTTCATTTTTCAGTGGTGCAGTAACCATCTTGAATTAATTAACGTAAATTTAAAATTTTAAGGGAATTTACAAAAGTTAGTGGTTGCTAAATTTTTAAGTATATGTTTTTAGTTAGGATATACTATACTATTCTATAATTTTGTATGGAAAAGTTGATTTTAAAAGCATGTGTGTTGGACAGTGTGCGATAAAGAACGACCGTGTGGTACGTTAGAGACTTTGGAGCGGAAACTACAGACAGAGGCGGTCTCCTGAGTTGGTTCGCAAGAAATTAATTGCGAGTTATAGTTTAATTATTTTGTTTTCCTGTGCGGATAAATAATTTATTCGTTGCAAATGTGCGGAATAAAGTTTCCGTCGAAATGTTTTGTGGCAGTGCCACGCAAGAATTAAAGAATATATTTAAATGGATTTCTAGTTTATTCCTAGATAATCACAAACTTTTGGTGCCCTTCGCACGAAGATGAGTTTTTGTTTAAGGCAGTAGTCGATTTTGATTAGTTGTTAATAAACACATTTTGGAAGACATAAATTTTGGAACAGTTTACAATCAGTCATGTTTTATCTGGACCGCACATGGTAAATTTTCTATTTACATACTTCGAAAATTCAGCTATAATTATTTGGTTGTTTCATCAACAATAAATAACTTTCCAATCTACGGTGAGGAAATCTACATTTCCGCCAGTTTACATACCGAAATCTTCATCGATTAAATGGATTCGCCTTAGAAAAATTACGTTTACCGTGAATAAAGTTTTACAGTTATAAAACATTTGCTTATTTAAATATAAACGTAACTGTGCATAATTAAATATTTTAGGTAAATTACTTATCATTGTACCCGATTTCTTTTGTACAAAAGGAAAAGGAGCAAATCAAAACATTTCGTAAGTATACTGTGACTATTTTTTATGTACAACGCACAGTTTATGTAGTTGAATATTTATTGTAAATTTCGTGTATTGAAAATTTCAAATTGTTATTAAATTGATTAGTTTCCTATATTTTGAATTTATGTACATTATTGCGTCATTTCTGAAAAAATACGTTATGCAATAAACTTTGTCAAAATTCATTTATTTATTTGCTATAAAGTTTATCTCTTCCAAGGTTTATATTTTCATTTAATTTATTTTGAATATTACCTGGTCACAAATTTCCAGATTGTCAGCTTTACACGCCAAGCTGATAAGGAGTCATCTGTTTAAACGACGTGTTGGCGCTCAATATTTTTCAACTCACCCATCATTCTCGAATTTCTTACCTCATCGCCAGACCTAGCAATATTACTTGGGTTCACCAGGAAATAACACCCTTTCCTAGATGTGTGCACTTTTTGTGTAACAAATTGTTGCTTCTTGTGTCAGGTAAGACTGTACTTATTATTAAATTCCACTCTTGTTGTTAATAAGAATGCCTATTTATGTGTGCATATTGTGTGTTTCATAATTTAATTAAAAACTGGTTTCATAGCGCGATGGTAATTTCAATATTCATATCCCTTTTTGTTATTTTAGAATAATACCCGGACTTAGGTGCGGTATTTTAGATGTGGGAATTGTTATCGAACAAACCCCAAGTTGAGACGTTTCTTTTTTCCCGAAAATCGCTGTAATAGTTGGATTATCAACAGCGGTAATAATATTTTAATATTATTTCTACCATCAGTCATTATAATTCTCCATTTTGACACCTTAAGAGTACTTTTAAAATATGTATGTATATACAGTGGAACCAAAAAGAATTTGCACACCTATATTTTTCATGATAAAATTAAAAAGTAACTAAATTTTTGTAATATTAATTTTGAATATTAAACTATAAAAGGCAAAACAATATAAATTTAAAATTAAACATTTATTACACTAAAATTATTAAAACAATGAAATTAAGAAGCCAATAAAGTATTTACTTGTAATGTTTAAATAAGATTCTAAATTCCAATATATCTGAGGAATGTGAGAAAGCACATTTATCTATAGTATTAATTACAAGATTATTTTGTAAGAACTTCATTTAGCCAAAAAAATAAGCCTAAATCGTAAAGAACTGTCCATATTCCAGAGATATCAGATTATAACTTTACATAATAAGCGGAATAGTTTGCGGGAAATTGGTAAAATCGTTAAAAACATTTTAGTACAGTTGGCTATGTAATTAAAAAGTTTAAAACAATTGGTAGTGTGCAAAATTTGCATAGATCAGGTCGTCCTAACATTTTAAATCCATGCGAAAAACGAGAACTTTTAAAGACAGTGCGACAGAATCCAAAAATAAGTGTACAAACTTTAATTAATCATATTGCAAAATTGAAATTCTGGTTACCATGGAAGATCAGCACGAAAAAGTAATTTTTAAATAAACAAAATTGGGTGAAATGTTTAAACTTTGCAAGTGTCTTATTAAATAAACCTATAGAGTTTTGAAAAATTGCCGTATTTTCCGACAAAAGGAAGACTTGCTTAGTCGAAAAATACTATAGTTTTCCAAAATTTTATGGGGTTATTTAAAAAGACATTTGCAAAGTTTAAACATTTCACTCAATTTTATTCATTTCAAAATGACCTTCTCGCTGATCTTCTATGGTAACCAGAATTTTTGATAATTTTTCGTACTGTTTCAGCACAAACAGTCTTTGGGTTGATTTTGCAATATAATTCATTAAAGTTTGTGCACTTATTTTTGGATGTTGTTTTAAACTTTTTAATTACATAGCCAACTATACTAAAAAGTTTTTTAAGCGATTCTACCAATTTCCCGCAAGCTATTCCACTCATTATGTAATGTTATAATCTGAGATTTCTGAAATATGAACAGTTTGTAAGCGCGTCTAATATTCGTACAACATTGGTCATTGATTTGGAAACACCCGGTACATACATCCATGTAGTAATAATAAAATCTAATTGGTGAATTACCAGTATCAATTTTATGCCAAAATCGCAATTGTAAATATGTAAATTGTATAATTTTATTTTAATAACAATTATTAAAGTACGAAAATCCCAGGTTACGTTTTAGAAATCATAAGAGAATTTTTCTTAAAAATATTTATTCAGCAATTCCTGTGTAAAGGCTAACAAGTCTAAAAATAAACGTTAACTCCTCTCGTCTTGCCCCTTAAATTTCAAGGAGATATACTTCGTTTACCGATAGTAGAGATCTTAGAGTTAAGCTGCGTTTTTCAGTTGTGCGTATCTAAGCAATATTAAAATAACGGAATTGAAGAGTTACCCGTATGATGTATTAGGGGATCAAATTGATAGAAGTTTGGTCTATTTTAGCCCAGGGCAAATTCGTAATAAAAAGGGCCAATTTCAATTTCCTGTCTGTTCGGAACCAAAAGGGTTTAAGTCGGACAAGGTTGTATATAAAATACTATAAGGCGTATATATTAGGCAGCACGTTTGTTACTTTCCTTTCCTTCGGAAATTTTTTGACATGCAGAACACCAAGTAAGTGATTTATCCGTTATTTAAACTCCACCGATATTCACCTCTCGTTAAGTTAATCCTGCTGGGGCAAATTAGTTGATCACGTATAAATTCAAGACGAGTTCGTTAATAGCATAAATAAAAAGACTAACGTTTTAAATTTTTAATTGTTTATATTATTAAGGCCATTAGGGCAAACACCTTTTATTCATTTTAGACTACTTTAAGTATTAGCAACGTAAGGGCTCCTTGATTTAGATATAGAAAATTATGGTTTCCACTATTTATTCCAATTCAGGGAAACATGTAAATTGTTAATTGTAATTCATATTCTTTACTTTTCATTATATTCGTTCTTTAAGTACAGATCCTATTTTTTATATGTAGTCCTGTAGTTGCAATAACCATACTTTCTTTCAGGAACTAGTTAATCTTTATTGGAATAACAAGTTTAGATAGTATGTCGTAATTTTACCTGATCTAAGAGGAAACCCAGCGACGTGCGACTGTAAGTAAATATTAATAAAATACTCGATCTAAAGGTTTGGAGATCGGTTTCTTTGTTTTCTGGCCTCTATAACAACAGAATTTTGGACTATTATTTTTCTGTTATTGCTATAAACAAAGTGGCGCCCTTATTTACGACTATTTATCGAATTTTGGAACGCCTATTTATATTCCCCGAATGCTAGCTTAATAGAATTCATCACAATTGTAGAACCCATCCCAATCTCCACTGTGGTGGCCGGAGCCGGAGCTAATTCAGGGAATTAATAAATTTTAATAACCTTATGGACGTAGGGACCATTGAGGACCGTTATAAGTTCTTCACGTTTTGGGCTCATTTTTCGGACTAATGAAGTTCTTATAAAATAATCTCGTAATTAGTATTTGTATATAAATTTATTTTCCGATATTTTTCAAGTCTATCCCATTATTATACCCTTTATCAGAAATTTAAGATCTTAATTTAACATGTGTGCAAATACTTCATTGCCCTTTATAATTTCAGTGTAATAAATGTTTAATTTTAAGTTTACATTGTGTTTTCCCTTCTATAGTTTAATCTTCAATGTATCCCCATTAATTAATGTTAAACATAAGTTACTTATTTTAATTTTATCTTGAAAAATTTGTGTCCAAATACTTTATGGTCCCACTGTATATGTACAACATACCATTGTGGTTTAAAAACAGAGGATATTACTTCAATGCGGACTGCGATTTGCGAAAAAAATGTTAACAATTGTAACTAGAAATTATTTAAGTTATTCTGAAACAATTTCTTCAAATATTTCTTATGTTATCCTTTATGCTCTTAATAATGAATATCAACCCTTATTAATAAATAAAATGTATTAAATTATAGGCATTTTATAAAAATTCCAGGTATCTTTTAACTTTTTTAACTAATAATGAAAAGCACGTGTTACATCACTGAATTCAGAAGAAAATGCTTTTTTCAAAAATATTAAATTTGACCTCTCATGCCATTTAAAAACATCAAGTTGGCCTTGTATCTTCAAAACAAATGTTGATGAAAATTTGAATAACATTTCAGAGTTTAAATATTTTTAACCATTTACCACATTTCAATGAGTTCTAATAAACCCTTCTGGAAATATTTAGCTATATCCATACTTTTTAATAACTCTGTATGTACGTACATATGTATGCACAGTGACTCACAATGAAGGTGTTCAACTAAGTTACAGGGATTTAAATTAATAAAAATCAGAAAAAATAGTGTATACATATTAACTTTTATTTTACTTCATAATAATTTCTTATTTTATATTAAATAGTATATAATAGGTATAATAAACTTGTAAAAATAAAATATTTCGAATAGCATATTAAACGATCAAAACTAAAAATAAGTATGCAGTGTTTTTCTTTTGTTTAATTTTTGGGAGACTTAACTATCACATCGTAAAACAGATTCAAAACAGACAAATTAGAAATTCAATACCTACTTTGCTAGAACAAGTACACTTATCCTTTTTGGTGGATTCATCGTCTCAAAAAGGATATTTTAAAAAGAATTAAAATATGTGTCGCTAGTAAAGTTATAAAATGCTCAAAGTCAAACAACACAAATTTATGAAAATTAGTTAAAAAATTTTATTGCATGACTGCTAAGAAATCTCGAAAATGTTTCGTTTTGTGAAACTTATTGAAAGTGTAAAAAATCCAATATGGATATAACTACTTCATAAATAAAAGAATACGTTGACATGAAATTTGGTATATTGAATAAAATAATAAAACAAAATAAATTTTGACAGTTTGCACTAAAACAGAATGAACTAAATAAATTAAATTAAAATGATTAATATTAAATTAAAACAAAAATACAAATAAATAAAACAAGGCACATAATTAATTTAATCGTCAAAAAGTTAAAATTAAATTATTTAAGAATTAAATTAATAAAAAAAATAAAATTTAACTAAATGTAAAATTATTAACGAAAAAGTTCTCCCCTTTCACGCACCAGAGTAATAAAAACATATATGGATCAATATGATATACATAACAGATACAAGATTGAGGATCTTGTACTAGGCACAGAAATAACAAACTACTTTGAATTGAAGAACTCCAACCGTTATCTATACCACACTAATTATAAATAAATCAATATCAACAGTAATTGAGAAAAATTGCAATAAATTTAAGTTCAAAATAAAATAACGACTGACGTTAAGTATAAAACTGCGTATCTTTAGGTACATCCCATTGCATTTGAACAGAGCAGCAATGCGACTATGAAAGAGAAAGAGAGGACGCGTAACACTACGATTAAAACTGTCAAGATATTGATGATTGACAGTAGAATTTTGTAAAATTACCATTAAATAAAGTACCTAGTATCTTCTTTTTACTTTCTCTTACGTATATAAAATATAGTATAGAGAAAGTTTGTGTGTGTCCCCGTCCCCGTGTCCATGTCTGTGCCCGTGTCCGTACCCGTGTCCGTGTCCATGTCCATATCTGTGTCCCTATCCATGTCCGTGTCCGTGTCCGTGTCCGTGTCCGTGCCCGTGTCTGTGTCCGTGTCTGTGTCCGTGTCCGTGTCCGTGTCCGTGTCCGTGTCAGTGTCCGTGTCCGTGTCCGTGTCAGTGTCAGTGTCCGTGTCCGTGTCCGTGTCCGTGTCCGTGTCCGTGTCCGTGTCCGTGTCCGTGTCCGTGTCCGTGTCTGTATATGTGTCTGTGTGTGTGATTGTGTGTGTGCGTGCCGCGTGGGCGTATGCGCGTGGGCGCTCGCGTACGTGTGCGCGTGCGCGTGTGCGTATGCGTGTGCGTGTGCGTATGCATGTGTGTGTGCGTGTATGTGTGTGTGAGCGCACATGTGCGTGCGTGTGCTTGTGTGCGTGCGTGTGTGCGTGCGTGTGTGGGTGCGTGTGTGCGTGCGTACGTGTTTGTGTGTGTGTATTTATGAACAAAATATCTCGAAAACAAAAAGTCGTACATAAACGAAATTTTATATTTGAGTTTGTGTCCATCCTCGCACGCAACTGCAACTATTTCACTAAAATCCAATAACCGAAAGCGCCACATTACTCTTGTCATTTTATGGTTTTTCGCGATTTTTTCGAAATCAACTCTAAAGATTTTTTTAAATTTATTGTATTTCTTAAACATTCAATACCATTTGATATAATTAAGACAGTTTCTTAGAAAAATGTCCATAAAACGAGTAACCGGAGTTAATAAAATAATTATAAAACTGAAAGTCCTAGATAAATGAAAATTTATATTTATGGTCATAACTACATTTTTATGGCAAATCAAGAATTTGATTAAAATCGAATAACCGGAATTTTCACTTAATTCCTGTCATTTTTAGATGTTTTCCTAATTTTGCATTTCTCGCGATTTTCTCGAAATTGGTCATAACGATTTTTTTAAAACTTCTTGAATTGCTTAGCCATTTAATGACCTTGTGTATAGTTTAGGTTACTTCCCAGAAACATTTCCGTAAATTGAGTAACCGGAAGTATCTGTAAATAAAATAAATATGAAACTAAAAGTCCTAATTGAATGAAAATTTATATTTGTGGTCATAACTGACTTTGTGTACAAAATCAAGAATTTGGCCAAAATCTAATTACCAGAAGTTCCACTTTAATTCTCTGTTTTTAAGATTTTCTTGAAATAGGCTGTAACAACTTTTTTTAAACTTAATATATTTCTTAGCTACCTAATTATATTAATTATATAATTATATTAATTATATTAAGATAGGAGTTTTTCTAATAAATTTTTGCAAATCGAGTAACCGGAAGTACTTGGAGTATTAATTATGAACAACATATCTCAAAAACAAATCATCATATAATAATAAAAAACCATATTTAAGTTTTTTTATCTTCTGTGCATGAGATGGTAAGTATTTAGTTAAAATCTAATGACCGGAAGTACTACTTTATTCTTGAAATTTTTAAGTTTTTTCCGATTTTCTCGAAAACGTCTTTAACGATTTTTTTTAAAACTTGTTACGGTTGTTATGTATTTAATATTCTATTACGAAAACTTAGCGGTTTTTCTCAAAAAATTCGATGAAGCGAGTTACTAGAGAAAATCTCTGGAGTTAAGCAGGGTTTTGCGTGTCCAGTAACTTGGATGGGTAACCGTTAGAATTAACGTTCCCAAAATAAACGTAAATAATATTTTAGTCATTTGTGGACATATGCATATTTGTATATTTGTACGTAAGAGAAAATCGTGTGTTGTCTCACACCAGATTTTTCCTTCTAGTTCTGTGTATAGTAAGATATGTAAATGATATAGGTATACCAGAATAATGCAGTATGTCTTTAAAGTTATGGCTAGAGTCCGTTATCGATATTGTATCTTCTGTGTTCTGATGTTCGATACATAAATTATCCTTTAAACTTTGGACTAATAATCGCTTTTTGCTGTTTTTGAAATGTGGATCAGAAACATTGAATTATTCCTACCCGTTGGTATTTTATGTGTAGTTCCATCCTTCACAGCCAGCAACTGGTTTGAATGAAAGAGAAAAAGTTTTGTAGCATAATTTGCACATTTATTTTCAAAACATGTCTCTCAGGTGCATTTGCGAATTAATGGATTTGTATGTATTGTTTAAAATTTCATACAAAAAATTAATAGGGTTGAGAATTGAAACATCGATTTTTAAGATTTACAGCTATTTTAATGTAATAAATAGTTCATTGAATAATATTTTTGGACATTATGACACTATTCCTGCATAAAAGTGTATAAAATATACGAAATAATAGTCAT
>JAHWXV010128624.1:0-10494 GCA_024586415.1 Phrixothrix hirtus | reverse complement strand
CAGAGACTCAAAGAACGCCTGATTCAACACAGGTCGGATTTTTATAAAAAGCCACAGGGTTGTGCATTAGCTAAACATGTATACACCACCAAACATGAGTACAATCTTGATTTAGTTGAAATTATTTATAAAAAATCGAATTTTACAAAAAGAATATTTCTGGAAACACTTGCTATTAAAAATTCTAGTGATTGTAGAAATAACAAGACTGAGTCTAACCTTGTTACCATATTTTATAACGATTTCTTTAAGTTTATTAAATTTAAAACTTAAATTTTATTTTTGTTAGACTCGATGATGATGCAAGCATCTATTTTTTAATCAGTATTTTACAGTAACATCATTTCAATTTTCTAAAAACCAAAAAAGTATTTGTCAAATTTTATATTTTCCTAATTCTTTTCATTGTTATATTATATTTATATTTAGTAAGTTATTTAACATAATTTGATTGTATTTATATTTGTTTAAGCTGTATATATTTTAGGCTCTGATGAAGTGATAAAATTCTTTATACGATAAAACCTGATCCAATAATTTAACTAGGAACAAATTCTACTAATAAGTAGTAAATATTAAAGTTAAATATATATATATTCCAATTATTAAATGTTTCCCGCACTCCGCGATTCTTAAAATCTTTTTACATTGTCTTTTTAATTTAACTATTAATAACATTAAAACGCGCGAAACTGTATCAGTTTTTATAATCGCGATTTTGATGTTATGAGGGTACTTTTACAAGACAGCCTCAGAGAAACTAAACAACACTTCTGAGTGTAGCATCTTGCAAATAGAGGAAGGAACTAAATGACGAAATACAAACGGACCGCGACATACAAACGAGCATACTGGCTTAAGTGACAGAAAGGCACTGACCCTGATGGTTAAAAAATAAAATTATAAAAGTGCTTCAAGGCCAGCTTTCACCCATACTGTTGACACTATTCAACGACTACCATACACAGGGTAAAGTCCCCAACACCTGGAAGCAAGCAAACGTTATTATAACCATAAATGGAGGGCGAAAATATCCTCAGGACGTAAAGTCGTACTGCTCAATATGTCTATTGCATGCTGTAGAGAAACTGCAAGACAAACTTATGTGCCAACGCATAATAGAACACAGAATAACTTTTGGCTGCAGTGATTCCCAATATAATTTCAGAAAGGGCAAATCGGTGGAAGACGCCATCAATAAATTGTTGCATAGTATCTCGCAAAGCGCTGTCAAGTACATAGTTGTCCTCTACGTATTCGGTGGCCTGCACTTATCCGGAACCTTCAATCGGAAGTTACTATCATGATAGGTGCCTGACACTAAAAGCAGTTACGACCACGTCACATAGGGATGCCCTCGGAGCTCCATTGCAAGCCTCTTTTTGTGTTTCGTACTCTTAGAAGCAGAATTTCAGATCGCGGAGAGAACTTGAGCATAATACAAACAGGGTATTAACCCGGATTCAAAACTGATGCTCGAAGATAAAATAAAAAATAACACCTGATGAGGAGACATTTACAAAGGGAACCAGTTATAAGATTGGGCAACAAAAGAATCTCCAGAGTAAAGAACGACAAGTTCCTAGATGTTAATTGATGAAAAACAAAATTTTAAGAAACACATAAAAACGCTTGCAAGAAATCGACTAGGATAACAAACAAAATTTCTAAACTAGCACATAAGGACTTCAAAATTCCATTTCACAACATCTTACGCCGCCAGTACCTGGGTAAAATATATTAATCTTGGCACAGATAAAAATGGCTGAATATGATTAAAAAAAATTGTAAAAGGAAAGAGAAATAAAGAGCACAAAGAATAGGAGAGCTTGCCAAAAACGTTATAAGAATTTAATGGAAGTAAAAGAAGCGTGTACGGACAGAAAGGAATGGAGAAAATAGTGAATAGGTAGAGATAGTAGGATTGGTAGGTAATAGTGGGATGGATACTGTATAGTGCTGGGAGTTGTGGTGAAGGGTGCTAGTAGCGATATAGGTGAGAGAGTATTGGTGCATGGGTGCATACAATGGCTGAGAAGGTGAAGGCTCAGTATTGGGTTTTGCCTATCCCGCTAAGGGAATGGCATTATTGGTAGTGGTAGTAGCAGCCGTTAAAAAACATTCTAAATAAACAAAGGAGCGCAATACTCAAGATCACAAGAGCTTTTGGCACCACTTAGATCCATCCGTTTCCAGTGATCCTGGGAATTATCCCCACTTATAAGAAATAGCGCGGCAAGGTATTGACTTAAAAAAGGCGACCTAAATTACGTGTCTATGATATCGGGACAAAATACAACAAATAAATCTGACATAACGAGCATTAGTTTAGAATAACAGTAGAAGGAATTAAATAATCTTCTGACACCGGAGATCAGATTTAACAAGCATAACAAATGGTTCTGCCCTTCCAGGATACTTTACTGACCCACTTATATAAAATCAACAAAAGGGAAGAGTTACTGCCACCGCATAAGAGTTGGAACTCTGAAACGTGTACTTATGAATTGTAACCCGAACATCTACATCCCTACAGTGCCCAATTATAAAATAAAACAATATTTCGAATTATGCGAAACGAACAAGATTTTAACATATTTAATAAGCTAAGTAAAAGAATTTGTCTTGGCAAAAGACATTTACCACATTTAAAAAGAGTTATCTTTGAAAGAATCCGCGATCTGTCACAAATCTATAACAATCCTAATTCATAAAATCTTAATTAAAAAATCTGGTGTGACACAACACACGACTTTCTCGTACGCTAGATATGCAAATAGTGTCCACAAATGATTAAATTATTATTTATGTTTATTTTGGAAACGATCATTGTAACGGTCCCCCATCCAAGTTACTGGACCGGAAATTTTCTCCGATAACTTACTTCAACGCATTTTTTCAGAAAAGCCGTTAAGTTCACATAAAAGGCCATTGAAAGCATAATCACCATAGAAAGTTTAAAAAATTGCTAAACTGTGTTTGAGAAAAACGCAAAAAAAACTTAAAAAATCCCAAGAATAAAGTGGCACTTCCGGTCATTCAATTTAGCTAAATTCTTGACGGCTCATGCGCGGATAATAAAAGACTTAAATATAAAATATCACTTTTATATGATGTTTGGTTTTTGAGGTACATTGTTGACAATTAATACTCCAAGTACTTCCGGTTACTCGATTTTTGAAAATTTATTAGAGAAACTGCTTAGTTCATATAAAATGGAATGAAGTAACTAAGAAGTAAACTAAGTTTTAAAAAAATTGTTTTAGTCGATTTCAAGAAAATTGCAAAAAACGAAAATTCGAACAATATCTAAAAATTTCCGATTATTGGATTTTGACCACATTCTTGGTTAGGCATATAAAGGCAGTTATAACCGCAAATATAAATGTTCATTCAACTAGGACTTTTAGTTTAATAGTTACTTTATTTAGAGTTAACGGTGAAGGTACTTCCGGTTACTCAATTTATGGAAATATTTCTGAAACATAACCTAAACTATATGAAAGGTCATTAAATGGCTAAAAAGTGCAAAAAGTCTACTAAAATCGCTAGAACCAATTTCGAGAAAATCGCAAAAAACGGAAAATTCGGAAAATACCTAAAAATAACAGAAAAAGTTGTACTTCCGGTTATTGTATTTTAACTAAATTCTTAATTTAACATACAAAGGTACTTAGGACCTCAAATATAAATTTTTATTTATCTAGGACCTTCAGTTTCATAGTTATTTTATTAATAGTTGATGGTAAGAGTACTTCTGATTACTCGTTTTACTGACATTTTTCTGGGAAACCGCCTAGATTATATGAAAGGGCATTGAATTTCTAAAAAATACAATAAATTAAAAAAAATCGTTAGAGCTGATTTTGAGAAAATCGGGAAAAATCAAAAAATGACAAGAGTGAAGTGGCACTTCCGGTTATTAGATTTTAGTGAAATTGTTATAGTCGCGTGCAAGGATGGATACAAACTCAAATATAAAATTTCGTTTATCTACGACTTTTCGTTTTCGAGATATCCTGTTCACACACGTCCACACAATAGACAGGCCAATTTTTAAAAACCTGATTTTCGATCTCAGGGGACCCGAAAACGTGTATTTCCACTAAAATTTCATGTAGGTAAAAGAAAGTAAAATACTAAAACTAAAAATGGCAAATTGAATGACTACATAATTTTTAAATTCCAAACGAGCAATTCGGTCTGCCCTAAAATCAACAATTTTCTGCATAGTAAAACATAAAACAATATGATCAAAATCCATTTATACAAACAAATGCAATTTGTATACCAACTACTTAATCAGCAAATTACACATTACACGTTTAACATAATAACTCTATCTATAAAACAGAAAAATATAATTAAGCGACATATATTGCTTAACAATAAAATGTAATCTGACCGACGTAACAAATTAACTAAAGAAGCATTAGAATTACAAGGTGCAATCACAAAGTTATAAACATAAGTCTTGATATTTTATCAAATAGAACTTCCTAACAACTTAATTAGTGACTTCAAAGTGCCAGTGACTATTTATATAGAAATTTTAGTGTTTAGTGATTAAATGGAGTAAGGCGATGTGCATGTCACCACCGAAGAACTTCTTAGTTTTTAGTGTAGCTTTTGTAAGATTGTAACATCATATTGTTATTCACACTGTATAACATTGCAAAATGTACATATGAGTCGCCATTTATGAGCGAGGAAAATTATTTTATTTTTAAGTTCATATAAGATGGCGTTGTGTGAAAATATAAAAAAAGTCATCAAAAAATACATTAAAACTTTGCTCTCATTGTGTTTGTTTTAGTAAAGGAAATACTGGATAATTTATCCAGAAAGGTGTATTATAACCCAAGAAGAGATTAAAAATCTACCAGCTTTAATGAACTATAAACAATATACAATACGTACAATTACCATTTCATCATAATAATAATAAAAATAAAACACAAAATCTTTGCCACTCTACGCTTTGAAGTTATCAACTACGGCCGTTTCTCAGTTCCGTCTTCAAAATAGACTTCTGTATCTGCAAGGAATCTGTTGAACCCAGTGTACTTCAACTTTTTCTCATGCAGATCTTCGATCCTCATTCTTCCATCTCAGGAACAGTTTCCGATCTGAATCATTTTCTTCATCTTGTCTTACATTTTCAGGTTGTCAATGGTACGTTTGAGTTGTTCTTCCATTTTTGATTCCAGTCTTCTGAACAAGGTCTTCTCGGCAAATTGTTAACATTTTGATAATTCCATCTGGCACGATCTTCTACGTCCACGGCGTATTTTTGGAGCCGTTCAAGCGATTTCGCCCTTTGATAGCAATTTCAACGCTGCGTGATTCATCCTCAGTAAGGAGTTCCGCCCATAAATATATTTGTAAATGTGTTCTTCAAGTAGCTCCACTCAAGCAATATTTTTGCTAAAATACACAAGTACTTTCTTCTACCCATCCTGAATCTACAATAATACGTCACTGATACCAATATGACTTGTATCTGTGTCCAAAAAGATCGGACATCCATTTTAGGATAAGTGCGTACAAGTGCAGTTTAGCTTTTCGAATAACACTTGACGGTTATTATTCCATGAATGGTGTTGATCTGCTTCGATGAATTTTGTAAAAAATTCGACAATGTATAAGTCCACGCATCTATCGGCGATAGCACGTACATAACCCCAAAAATCCTTGTAATTCATTTTTATCTTTTGGTTGTGGATATTCTTGTACTGTCCGAATCTTCCTAGAATTAGCTGTCATGCCCTTTTCAGAAATCATGTGACCCATATACTTAACTTCTTTCTGGAATAGATTGTAGATGGTTCCTGTAGAATCTTTGAAACATCTCTTCAAGATTTTCAGATGTTCATCCAAGTCAGATATATTTGCCAAGAAAAACCTCTGGCACTGGGGCATTATACAAGCCCAACGGCATAACAGTAGATTGCCAGAGCCCCCAATCCAATAGTAAATACTGTCTTCTCACGATATTCAGGCTCCATAACGACTTGATAGTATCCACTTTACATATACAGAGTGCCGAAAAATGCTAGGCACTATTTGGGATGTCAATAAAAACCAAACCACACAAAGCAAAGAAAAAAGTTTTGTATTCTTGAAAAGCACATATCATGCCATTTTGAAACGTTATGTTTTAAAAATTACAGTACTTAAATGTCGGCTATTCATGTCGATACATTCCTGAAAGTTTTCACGAAAACGCACCATTCCTCTGAGGAAGCTCTCTTGCGGAATTGCGACGATTTCTTATGTTATAGTCACCTTTAATTCTTCCAAATTGTGTGGTCGACGTCTAAAAACTTGCGCGTTGAGATATCCCCAAAGAAAGAAACCACAGGGGGACAAATCAGGCAAACGCGGAGACCAGGCAAGGTCGCCCCGCAAAGGCACAACTTTTCCCGGGAACATTTCTAGGAGAAGTTTGAGTGAGCGACGTGTGGTGTGCGTTGTAGCACCATCCCGTTGGTACCATAGAGCTTCTCGCTGATGACCATTTAACTCGTTCAGTTTTGGACGTAAAAACTTGTCTAGCATGTTACAATAACGATCTCCGTTGACTGTTACAGTTACTCCAACCTGTTTAAAAAGGTAAGGACCCCACACGCCAAAATTAGATATTGTACACCAGACGGTAACCTTTGGGCTGTGAAGTGGTCGCTGTTGAAGTTCCCATGGATTATTTTCCGACCAACAGCGGAAATTTTGTTTATTTACTGCGCCCGATAGATGAAAATGCGCTTTGTCGCTAGACATAGCAACAGCTGCTGGGGGAATGCTCTGAAGAATATCCCGGCAACAATTTGTACGGGTTTTAATATCTCTTTCACTCAATTCCTGTACCACCAAGTGATTTGTGTAAAATTCTTCGAACACTTCGATCCGACATTCCTAGCGCAGATGCATGCCTACGCGCAGAACTTTTGGGAGACTGCTGTACCAGGCTCTGACTGCGTTCACATTTTCCGGTGTTCTTGCTGTGATTGGCCGGCCAGTTGATTTTCGCTTCAGGGAAGTTTAAAACCCACCGACGAATTAATCTTCCGTCCAGAACGGCACCATGACGGCCAAATACGGAAAACACGCTGTGTCGCTATTACAGATGCACCATTTCTTATAAACTCTTCAACTGCAAACGCGCGCTGCACTGCAGTCCAAGCCATTGCGATAACTGGCATTGGCACGAACTTAGCTACCTAAGACGACCGCGGGCACTGCTTTACCACTTCCACAAAACCAAGCAATGACTATTTGAAATCCTATCCATCATTTTGTCGCACCCTGTATAAAACGAAAAACTACCTCAGCCTTGTATCCAACGTGTCATCAATCTTAGATGTCGGGTAGCTGACCTTTTTGGTTACGTTGTTCAAGCGACAATAATTTACACAGATTCTGGTACTGGCTTTTTTTTTACCTGGCGAAGCCCAAGGGCTATTAGACGGTTCGATAATTTCTTACTTAGCCAAGTCCATCTTGTTTGGATAAAACAGTTCTTGACGGTAGACATATTGACTCGGCATCGTTGGTATTTATTTTCTGCACTACTCTTTGTTCTTCCTTTAAATCTGTCCTCAATGACAACGATATTAGGGTATCTTTCAGTTAGTTAGCTAGCCTTCTTCTCTTGTTCGTTGGACAAATTTTTACCCGAAGGCTCAAGTATGGCACAAAATTTATAGAAATGTTTTACAGATATAAATTTCTCATGGTTTTCATTCTTTGTACAACAGCTGATCCTAATGTGAAAATCATTGACATTTATCACTCCCGTGGGTATTATTTACTTGGCAACAACCACTACTCTCCCAGCTCGAATTTCGCGGTCAATATTCTAGCGGTTAATTTTAAGGATTCCTACACGGCCGGCCTTAACCATTGTACCACTTTTCTTCCTCATGGTTTACCTTTATTGCATAATCATCTCGTCGATGTTTGGAAATCTCTTCATCCTAGTCTCGTAGGCTGCTGTTATTTAAATCTAATAGAAATCCAATTTTGAACATTATATCCAGGTCTAATATTACATCGTCGTCAATATCGGTTACTAATACTGTTTACACGCAGCTTTTACAGCCAATTTCTACCATTGCCATAATTTCACCATGAATGGTTGTAAGATTTCCTATAACTGTTCGTATTCAGAACTACAGACGTTCCAGTTTTCCATCTTTGGCCGTTTGGCTTCAATATTGTCTTTGTTACTCCAGTATCCAGTAATATTTGGCAACTTTTCCCCCATCAATCTACAGATTTCCAAGATATGACCGGCAGAGATCGAAGTTCGTCCTTTCACGTTGATCCTCGTTAGTTTTCCTGGTGATCTGCGTTATCGACAAGACTACTTAATTCTATGCAATTTCTTTAAATGTGGCCCCTTTTACACATTTCCAACATCATGTTTTTTGTCTAATTAGTCTTTGTCTTAAGTATTCGTAATTGTTCTTCTACACTCTCAATACCATCATGGACTTCTCCCAAAGTCAGTACGCGAGCATAGGCTTTAAACACATATTTTCCCGCTTCGAATTCTAACGGATGAATTAATGCACTAGCTATGTATTTCGAGTGGCTTAATCTTAGTACCTGTTGTGTTTCTGAATCTCGAAGACCATCCACAAATGTTTAAATCCCAAGTTTTTCGATGAAACTCTCTGGGTCAGTTAGAAATTCTAATCTTATAATGTATTTATGAAGAAAACACCATATTTCTCGAAATAATATTAAATGAATGGCATCGACATAATATTCTTTACATTAAAATTGTATATATTATTATGTTAAATAGCAATAAACAACTGGAAATCGCAACACCAGGAAGACGTAGAAATTTTTTGACCGAACTTGGTAGAAACTTTTAACTACAATTTCATTATTATGCATCAAGTGATAACCGTTCTTTCAGTTTTTTGTAACAATGTTATCTGGTGTATATTTTGCGAGATTTTGTTCAGTTCTGTAGTGTTTTCGCTTGTGATCGTTTGTTTTGAGGATGTGATCATCCCTAGAGTGCGCCAACGTGGAAATTACTGTCAATTAAGCGAATTTCACAGAGGTCGTATTGTTAGTTTACGCGAAGGTGGTTTGTCGTTTAGAAAAATTGCAAATCGCTTTAACTGGAACCAATC
The DNA here is from genome assembly GCA_024586415.1 of Phrixothrix hirtus. Classification (NCBI taxonomy): domain Eukaryota; kingdom Metazoa; phylum Arthropoda; class Insecta; order Coleoptera; family Phengodidae; genus Phrixothrix; species Phrixothrix hirtus. The sequence goes on along the minus strand of JAHWXV010128624.1, from coordinate 1,342 downwards.
CACCATTATACGCTGTTATCAGCCATGGACTAGGGGAGGGGGTCAGGAACGTCACAGAAGAGCAAATGAGGTGCAGGATCGCCATCTTCGACTTATGGCAACAAGAGACAGATTCTTCAGTACCAGATCAATTGCCGATCAATGGTTAGCTAACAAAGGTCGTCCTGTAACCCCTCAAACGGGTTACCGCAGAATCGGAGCTTGCGGCTTGCAATCCTATCGGCCACATCTCATGTTACCACTAACGGCTCAACACCGAAGTGCGATTGCACTGGAACCTGAAGTGGCGTAGGGCGGTGTTCAGCAATGAACCCAGATTTTGTTTGGAGATGCATGATGGCCATATGAGTGTCAGACGAAGACGTGGGGGACGTCGGAATGTTGAATTTTCGGTTGCGAGGTATGTGTACGACACTGTAGGGATTATGGTATGGGATGCTATAACTTATGAGAGTAGGTCTCGTTTGTTATTCATCCGAGGCAATTTGATCGTCCCCTATTGCAAGACGTTCTATGGACCGCTTTGCAGAGGATAATGTCAATCCCTGCTATGGCTACCGCGGTCTCTCGATATTTCGCCCATTGAGCACGAAGTACAGCTTGCTTGGGACACAAAACTTCAAGAGGAAATCGTCCATCTGCTAAATTCAATGCCACGAAGAGTGAGCGAGTGTGTAATCAATAGGGGGGACCAACCCATTATTAATAAAAATTATGTTTATATTTTGTTCTTTTTTCTTTAAAATTTTAATCAATTGCTACCTTTCGTAGTTAAAAGTTTCTATCAAGTTTGGTCAAAAAATTCCTACGCCTTCTTGATATTGCGATTTCCATGTCACTGCATATTATAATTAATAAACATCGGTAATCTGACTAAGCAATTTTGGTTTCAAATTTATAACGGTTTCTCCAACATTTCAAACTGCCACGCAATTCATCTTCGTCTTAGCTAAATGGAGAGAACCTGGTACGCTTGGCTATAGAGTAATAGCAAGCAAGCCAAAGAATGAAAAATGCAATGCGTAAACAAAAGGGTTCTCCGGACGGGAATAGCTTTACTCGGAGAGAAATAGAAGGAGAAAGAGACTCGTAAGCAGCGTTTGATCTTTATAAACGCTAAAAGAGTTGTTTGCTCTAAAAGGAAAAGGTAATGTACTAAAAGAGAGAGAACGTAAAGCTAATTCTTACGGGAATGCTAAAAAGCAGAATAGGTATGTAAAAGAAGATAGAAACCTTTTGTGTGCACCGCGTATATTAAAGGCAAAATATCAGCGCGAACATCCCGTAGATTATCTCCAAAGCAGCGTCGAATCTACAGCATTAAATTAAATTTAAAGAATTG
>JAHWXV010128618.1:0-18166 GCA_024586415.1 Phrixothrix hirtus | reverse complement strand
ATATTTACATCAGGTTGCGTAATCTTATTTAATTAGTTTATAGTATTTTTACAACAGTTTTTAATTAAGCAATTTTCTATTATTAATTTAAACTAAACTCACGGACGGTATTTGACACTTTCGTAGAGTTTGTAAAGTCCTTAATTCAATCTTATTAATTACACTTCCGTATTTCTTAATATAGTGAAAATGCGTAGAATTTTTAGGAATTCTTTTAGATCGCGTTTCGTTTATTATGGCGTTTCGTATAAACGTTACATTGGTATCAGAAAAACAACAACATAAACATAACCACGGTCGTTCTTCACGCTAATCTTGAATATTCAATTATACAGACACGTCGTTTATGCATGCATATTTGGAGCAGACTTGAAAACACCAATATCTTCATTAAAACATTTCCTTTCCAAATAATTTAGATAAATTCAAAGTCTGCATTTTGTAAATGGAATTTAAATGTTTACAAGAAAATCTTAAAATTATATTTTACTTTGATGTTAATAAAAGCGCAAAATAATCTTACTATTTATTATTAATTTAGTAATTTGAGACTGTCGATCCTCCACACCGAAAGTTCCTGGCGTAGTCTGCATTAAACTTTCATATTTATTCCTCTTTAGATCTAGAAAAATCCGACGGCTTGACGAAGTGTCCAATTGTTACAGAGAGGTCAATTTTAAGCGAACAGTTGTTCCTGCAGATAAACCTCATATACTTCATGTACTATAATCTTCGTGTTACGTCATACATTACTAATTTTAAGACGAGTATTTTACAAATTTTGCCAAATTACAACTGTACCTGTAACTTAATAAACGAAAATAGAACCTATAGAAAAAAGTTATGCAAAGTTAAAACATTTCTTGATTAAATTGTTAACAACAGATGTTAAATTTGGCACTAAAATAAAGGTCGTAATTATTCTATTCTTTTCTTCGTTAACAATTATTGGTTTGACCGATGATCGATTTGTTGGTTGATTACACTATAATAATTTAATTACAGCACCTCCGATCCTTAGTGAGAATCCGATGTCTTATAATTACACAGGTCTCAAGTTTGATTTTATTTAATTTCGCAGTACAATTCCAATTATGCCAACAAGGAGAAATACTGTAACGACAGCCACTGTTATCATCAAATGTTACCGTGTAGGGGAACACCTGTGCTGGACTACTATGAATCACCTTCAGTTATCTATCATTCAACAAATATTTTATAATTATTGTTATTCCTTATAAAATTTGTTTAAAGCCTGTGCAACTTATTTGTCTATCTATGCAAGCTTAATTTTATTTCATGATGTCCGTTGGCCTCTTATATGTACAGCACTATTCAATTTTAATTATTTTAACTATTAAAGCACCCTTATTGCGTTACATAGATAATGTTTATTTTAAGTAAAAAGGTCACGGCCTTTAGAGATTGGGCTTGTTGAGCAAGTTTGGAGGGCCCTTTACGACGTATAACTAAGATCACATTTTACACTTTTGTGTAATAACTAGCGAAGGGATTTTTTGAATTGTCAATAATCAATGGTGCTTAATCTACATTCCATATTTATGATTTTAAAGTTTAGTTTCACTGTAAATATTACATTAATTTGAAGGTAGCTGTTAGGTAACCAAATTTGCTTGATTTTACTACTTTCTCTTATAATTTATTGTTTTAAGTTATTTGTTAATTATGACGTAACAAGCCAGCTACAATGCGATGTCTAGAATGTGCTTCCACAAGGCAAGAGTTATCAGTGCAAACTGTCACATAGCAAGTATTTCTGCGATTCTTTCAGAGAATAAATATCAATAAGTAAATTTATGATATAACCTAGCTCACCAAAACAAATCTTCATTCCCAGCACTTGTTATGAATAAACTTTTATTGTTAATTTTAATTTTCCCGTACCTCGAATTTACACCACCTTCCCTGCCCAATAAAATGACTGCCGCAGTCTGCTTTTACACAAACTTTTGAAATTACACCCCTGATTAAACAACTGACTAGGATGCCGGCAGATTTATTATACTAATAGTCATCTACGTTACTGCATGTTTAATTCTGCATAGTTTAAATAACGTAAATTAACGTCCGTATAATAAGACAAACGACAAGACTATGTTCGGCACGGTCCATCGCTCTTCATTCCCCTTTCTTAATATTTAATAACTACTATAAAAGAAAATATACACTTACGGTCGACAATTCTGAATCATATAATTACGACGTAATAAATCATTATGAAAGTAATGCGTACGATTTTATTGTGACGCGCTATATATCGCAGAGGGGTAAAACGGGTTGGGAAATGTGGTGGGGGGTCGTCTGCCTTTCCAACGCAGCCAGTCGCCAGTTTGCTCCGAGCAGTCTGAATGGAAAGAAGTGCCTCCGCGTAAAGTGTGTTTTTCGACTTTGTAACACGCCGCGATGGAGCGTTCGCTTGAACAGCGATACGCCATCAAGTTTTGCGTGCGGCTCGAAAAGAATGCAACCGAAACATTCCAGATGCTTCAAGAGGCCTTCGAGGACGACTTCATTTCAAGGTCACAGTCCGGGAGGTGGCACAAGGCGTTCAAAGAAGACCGGGAAGAGGTCGCCAACGAATCCCGTTCTGGACGCTCAAGAACGGCCAGAACCGACGAAAACATGAATCGTGTGTGCGAAGTTTTACATTCCGACCGTCAATTAAGCATCCAGCAAATCGCTGACACCCTAAACATGTCAACATTTGCGGTACACGGGATAATGACCGAGGATTTGCAAATACGCAAGGTCTGCGCGAAGCTTGTGCCAAAAGTGTTAACGGAAGGCCAGAAAGAACTTCGAGTTTCGCGCTGTCAAGAATTGTTGGATTTGATTCAAAATGAGCCGAACTTTCTTAACTCTGTCGTAACCGGACACGAATCCTGGATGTTTGGATACGACCCAGAATCGAAAGTGTCACACAAAATCATCCACCCGCCCCGAGAAAGTGTGAATGAGCAAATCTCGCATCAAAATGATGCTCATTGTCTTTTTTGACGTCCAAGGAATCGTCCATTTTGAATTTTTACCGCAGACAGAAACTGTCAACTCAACCTTTTACCTGGAGGGGCTCAAGAGATTGAAACGCCGGGTCGCGCGCGTGAGGGCTGACATCAAAGAACGGCCAATCTCCACCATAACAATGCTCCCAGCCACATGGCCTTCATCGTTACCAACTTCCTGGCCCGGAGCAACACCAAAGTGCTCCCCCAGCCCCTTACAGTTCCGACTTGGCTCCGTGTGGCTTTTGTTTGTTTCCCCGACTAAAGATAGAGATGAAAGGAAAGCATTGGGAGTCCGTGGAGGACATCCAAAAGCATGTTACAACGTTCTTAAGAGACATTCCCGTCGAGGAGTTTCAGGATGCCTTTCAGGCGTGGCAAACACGTCTCCGCAAGTGTATTGATGCAGGGGGAGGGTATTTTGAAGAATTTTAAGCATTTGCACCGGTACGATCAATAAATCTATTTTCACCAGAAAATTCGCGTTACTTTTATAATGGACCCTATATGCATTAAACAAGTTCGTCAATACTCTTCTAAAAGCAAAGTAAATAAACAAGTGCGTACTAGTAGTTCTAGTATCTTGATAACTGCAAGTACAAAAGTAAAACTATTTTGTATGAACATAAATATTGTGTGCTTTCGTCTTGTGCTCTAAAGGTTTGCCTAGGGTTATAAAATAGATTCACAAAGCTTCTAAAGTAAAATAAAATAAAAAATCTAAAAGAAAATGTTGATTCTTAAATTAATCCTTCCTTACGATCTTTCCAATAAACTATAAAGTTGTCTGATAGAAGTTTTGGACAATTATTTAAAATAAGTAATTAAATATCACCCATCAACTACTGTATTCCACTTTTTATGGACAAACTGTATGTTGTTTTGGATGCAAGTATCTCCTTCCAGGTGAAGAGGTCATGTACCAGCAGGGTGCTTTCACAATTACTGCCAACCTTGTGAAAGTATACTAATTGTTTAATAAAGTATTACAATATGTGTCAGCCCTTACTGAGTTTTGTAAGGCTTTAAGTAATAATGATATAATAAATATGCACTACTATGTACATTACTTATTTATGAAATTTAATTAAAATAGGATTTCATTTAAAATCAGTTAAGAATTCATTTTCCTAAGGAATAAATAGATTAAAACAGAAAATTTATTAGATTCACCTCCTATAATATATAAAATTAGTCATCTTAAAAATGCGTAGTAAAAATTCGTAATATTAAAACAACTTTATCTTTTTTGTATTTTCACAGACGGTGAGTTGAACTTTGTCGCTTGAATAAGCAATTAAAACGTAATAAACACACGCGTCAGGGTCGCTTGAATGTAACAGACTCATGAGTAAACCACATAAGTAAGTATACAAATAATTAATGTAGATGATAGTGCGAGAACTCTCCGGGATGACCGACGCCAATTATTCGAGGTCATGATATGCAATAACAGAATTCTCGTGGAAAACCAAAAACAATAGTTAGTTGTTAGATTTTAAGCGATACAGTTCATGGGGATTAAAAGTTATCTTCGATAGTGCTCGTGTCTTCAATTTTTAGATTCTAAAAGTGTCTTTGTCGAAGTTTATTAAGTCACTAGGCCAATGGTGTCGAAATGGGTTTCCAGATATAATTTGGGATATTAAATTTGGCAAGATTTAGGCAGGTACCGTTCCCGTATACTTCTACCCGAGTAGCGTCTTCAATTAATTGGGACACAAAGGACTGCTCTTCCCGTAAGTCTGTCAACATTAGAAACACCAAAATAGTAACTGCTCTTCCCGTATTTTTGTCTATATAAAAGAAGGGGATCCGTCACCTTTACTTTTAAGTAAATTATCACGACCATCTTAGTTTGCAAATTCATGTAACGTAATAAAAGGAACATTATTGCTTCAATTTATTTTGGGGAAAATAAAACGAATGGATTATGACTTTTTAGTAACTAGTGGTTAAATAAACATTTTTGATTATCAAAAGTTATTCACATATTTGTAAATTGTTGCAAGCTAATTTTCTGTAAATATCATGACTGTACTATAGCAATTTAAATTGTTTAACGAAACCTTTGATAGTTTGGGTACCCATTTAATTATTTATGTTTAATTTGTGTCTTCTCGTACAAGTATCGTCAATGTAAACCAGATTCGCCTCCTTTAAATTTATCAGTGATTTCTCACTTACCTAGAAACTCAGTGTGACTTCCTAAAAACATTACGCGAAAATCTCACTTGCACGGGCTAATGTGTGTATTGTTAGTATAATTTTATTTAAGGAATATACATTTTATCATTGCGTATTAACAAACTTATGTATAAATGTGTTCACGTTAAAAGTCCATTATATGACGTGTTTGTGTGTTTTCTTTCTTTACGACTGACAACATAAAATTTACCTGAAGTGATATTTATACAATGCGTGTTAAATAAATTTTAGAACTTGTCAATCAATGAAAAATGTTAAAGCACGTGTTTCGAAGTGAATAGAAAATTTGCATAATAATCTAAAATTAAGCCAGCTTAATTTTCAACGCTATATATACATGGCGTTCCATTCTGACCCCTGTCTTTAAATAGTTCATCTTAAGCAAACTACGTCCTAAATTCGTAAACAACATTGAAATTCTTATGAATCATTCTGCATAACTTCCTACATACAGTGCGTGTCTAAATCCTTAGAGTATTTTCACGTTTTCTCCTAATTAAGGATATTTGGATCCATAAAGTATAGATCGGGAACTTTACCCCCAATCTTATCATAAAATTAGCACTTCACGATATATAGGAGCCGTCATAAATTGGGAGCACTTTTAGTTTAGTACAGCTTCTCTTTCAGTGTTTATCCCGTATCTGCAGTGCCATTAGAGTGTCTGTCTCCACTCCAAAGGTAGGTCACTAACATATTGGAATACAGGGTGTTTCCACAAATATTATCTAATAGCAGTGTTGACTTGAGAACAGTGGCGCCTACCCTTTATCGACTTCGGCTTAACCTAACAGTGTTCAGCGTCGCAAATACCGATGAAACACGTCTCGCTCCGCTGTATCTTTGCTGATCGCGGTTGAACACTCGTGATTTTACTTGCCACACGCGTTATTTCTAGTTGGGCCTCTGGCATATGGTTAAAAATATACAACAATTTTGTATTATACATCGATATTATCGTGAATTATGGGCATTTGTGTACTGTTAAGTTATTCCATTCTTATAAACAGAAAATTGTTTATTAAAATGCGTATGAAATATTTTTTAATCAAACTTAGATCAACCCTCAAGGTACGGTTGCAGCCAAAAGTTTATTACGAGTTATAACCTTTGCAGTAATTCTCCTAGAGCAACTTAGTATAAAGGTGAATCTGAAGCTAAAGCTAGTTTTATCTGTGGCTATAACTTGTACGCTGTTTTATAGCAGGAATGGTATTCCAATTTCTCGATAATGGCGGGCTACTGTAGAGATAGCTTAGACCCTTCCTTAGCCAATAATAGAAAAGTCAGGATAACTAAAGGAGGGAGACTCGATTGTAAGAATGTTAATGAATTCAGGAAACCACTAGAAACGTGAATCAGAGTAGGCGGCGTCAGTGATTGAATCCATGCTAGATTGGAGCAACAACAGCTATCCCACCCTAGCTCGATTATTCCTTGCTGCACTATTACTGCTTCAGCACGCCGAAGTTCGTGAATGATTATGTTTATAATGTTGACAAACATTTTTTTTCCCTAAGTTAGTAACAAATCATACGTCTCTCATTAACAATCTGTCGTTCTACACGTTGAATGTTCACGAGAACAATTACAGTGGATTCCGTGACACCACGCGGTGATCCTCATTCACCATTATAATTCATGTGTTTAACTATGCATAAGAGACTCGTCATCGTACTGCGCTTGAAGTATTCCTTAAATGTTACTCATTTTTATGCCTCTAGTTAAAGTAAATTCTACACTTGCACAATACAATCGCTCGCCATTTTGATTAACGAATAATTTCTAATCCTGCGATATTAGTACGCTATGCAATAATAGAAGATACTTGTACTTTATAACCGTGACTATCGGGAGGCGCTCAAATCTAGCCATCCACACTTCGTAGGTCACTTACTATTAATATCTATTCATTATTCAAAAATTATGTAGTAAGCTGGTTTTGTGACTTAGCTAAATCCTTCGATTGCGTAAATCACGATATCATGATGTCGAAATTAGATGATCTTGGATTTAGAAAAAGCGCATACAATTGGTTTAAGTCTTATATAAATAATAGGCAACACTTTTTACGAGTTCATGCCTTTTATGCCCGTTCTTTAAGTGTCACTTATGGTATTCCACAAGGCTCCGTACTGGGACCACTTTTTCTATGGAAACACCATGATCCGCATATATTAATGAAACAGGTGGAGACTAACTTGAAATTGGTTGAGAAATGGTTTAATAACAACAACCTAGTTTTAAATGGCGCTAAAACCAAGCTATTTATTTCAATTTAAGTAATGTACAAAATACTACTCCAAATTATCCTACTGCAATCAATGACCAAAACATAGATTTCATCAGTGAAATTAGATTTCTTGGTTTAATTATAAACCGGTCGCTTAAATGGGATAAATTAAGTTCAGCTTACTATACTATAAAAGCAATATCTAAAGAGTTAAGTTTAAGCACAACTATAACTGCGTATCATGCATACTTTGAATCACTAATACAGTACGGTATTATTTTTTGGGGATTTACAAATCAAGAAAATTTTGATACAATCTTTAAGATTCACAAGTAGACAATTAGGGCAATTCTACGTAAAATCAGTTGTGACAGTTGTAAAGAATTATTCGTTGAATTAATAATTCTTTAGCAAATCTCCTAATCTTAAATATTTTCTTTTTCGTTCATAATAACCTATATTTCTACAGATCTATGAATATGCCTCCTATAAAAACCTTAAGAAATGTAAACAATGTTCCATTATCGCAACTACGTACCTCTACATTTCTAAATTCAATCATGTATAAGGCTGTTCAAATATATAGTCACGTACCTATTAATATTAAGAATGAGGCCGTAGCCAAGAAATTTAAGATGTTGCTTAGGGATCTATTGTTAAAGCGACCATTCTATGCGATACAAGAATTTTTAGATGTAGATCTCTAAATATCGAGCTATACGTATATAGAATGATGCTTTATTCATACGTCACAATTATTGGGCAGTATTATAACTCCCTGCTTAAGTTTATGACTGATTTCAAATTTTAAATCTTTTTTTTACACTCAATATCGAATAATTAGTATAACGAAATTGTTCTGTTTGATGTTAATTTTTAATACTTCATTTCTAAAATATTTATTGTGTGCTTTATGTATAACTGTTTATGTTCGATGCCGTTTGGCATATTAAATAAATAAGCTATTACTATTACTATTACAACGGTATTATAGAAAAGAATCACTTAATTATTGTCAAATAGTGTTGCTGTATTTATAACATTACTTATTACAGGTTGTGATTTTAACTAAGAATTGCAATTACGAGACGCCACTGTACATCAATGAACTTTATTTAAAAATGTGTCTCGTTAATATTTATTAGATTGTTAAAAAATTTAACTTTTTATAAATGCAATTAAGTTACGAATTCGCCAAAAGTTCATACGTTATGATTAGCTTGACTTTCAGTAGTTAGGCAGGTTTTATCGTCAGCTGACATGTTGCTGAACTTAATGTGTATGGAAACCAATGTTGAAAAGCCTTTCAGAGGGTTAGATTTAACGTAATTTCCGCTGATTACAAAATTTACGCAGCTTGATATAAGTAGTTGTTGCTTCCGATTTCATGATGTTTGCCCGAATAATATTTGCTCATTGCGAAGAACTCTCTTTGTGTAATTAATTAAGTAGAAATCCAGAGCGTAAAAAGTGTTTTTTCGTTGTGTAAAAATTAGTTCCGAAAAAAATGATTGTAATTAAAATTTTTTTGAAACTTCTGGAATTTTTAATTTTGGAGGAAGCGAAGAAAATCCCGACTTATATACCCCACTGTACAAATTTTACACGACAGTTGAAGATTCTGTATTGCTATGGCTAATAGAGCCTTCACTCGTGTGACTCATGTCGTATAGCTGTAAGTTCATGTTATTTTATGTGTTAAATTTCTGCTTTATGAAGCTTTAATATTTTATCTTATGGATTTCGCGGCGTTTATAATCGATATCTTATAATCTATAATTTAATTAGCTAAATTACCTTAATTTATGCCCATCAGGCTGGATGATTGTGTAGTAAAAACATAGTTTGTTGGTGGCCTACCTTCTAGAAAATGTTACTGAGGATATTCCATTAATATTATTACCTATAATTTATGAAAGAAAAGTTCTACTTCTGGTTTACAATCTATAGACAATTATACCTATAAAATGGTAGCCTGTAATATAATTTATAATTATTAATTGAATTTCTTGTAGCGTAACTTCAATTAATACTGTCACAAAGTACTGTGCGATTTGTAGAAAACGAGGATGCTTATGCAAGTACCTTAATAACTGTATATTGCTGTATTTATTTACGTTTTCTTGAATTTTCTCTTACACTGATTAACCCATTTAAATTTACACAATTGTGATATATTTAATTGTTGATTTAGTTAATGTGCTGTGATTATCCAATTTTTATCTATTTATTGTGAATAAAGTTAATTATTGATATTACTTCGTTTCTGGATACCGAAAACAATCCAGTGGCGCCTCACAATTTCTTCCATTTCAGAGTATACAATATTTATTTGAACTGGCTGAAACGCTATCTTATTATATGCAACGCGTTGGTACAGTTCTAGGATTGCTACATTAAACGTTAATTAACTAAAATTTTAGACCTTTTTGTTTATATATTCATTATATGGTGAAACATAACTTTTGTGTTGGTATATAAATTTACTGAAGTTCCTTAATGGAAAGAAAAACAATTTCTTGCGTTGATTTATTTTGTTACTTTACATTCTTTTGTTGATTAATGCACCAGAGCATTCCTTTATTAGTTATATTTAATTGGAGGGGAGGTTTACTTTTATTCAATGTTAGAGGTTGTATTGGAGTATTGAATAAATACTTATTTCGGCGACCCCAATCAATTATACATATGTAAATTATTATTTGATATTTCAATTTGTGTGATTGTAAAACTTGTATTATTTTTCTTTAATAATATATTCATCCACTTATTTATGTAAGCACAGCCTTTCATTTATTTAATGGCAAGTTAGCAATTGCTGTGGATTATATATTTATACAGGTAAAAACAGTGTGCGAATTCAAGTAACTCGTCATACAAGGGAAGGCTACACTTAACGACCTACCGATTGCGATGCACCTTAACACATTGACCGGTGACCACTCAAAACTAACCCATGAAAAAGGTTTTAGATCACTAGCCCTTACTAGGTTAAAGGTCATGACATCGGATTGATGCAAACCTAAAGGAATGGTACAGTATTATATAAATCAAATTTTATATAAATATTGTATCTATGGAATTTAAAAACATTCTTGTTGTAGTAATAAATAATACATTGAGTTGAAAAACAGTCAATAGTTAGGACGTGCCAGGAAATACTAAACTTAGATATGATCCTTAATGTTTGAGATATTTTGCTCACAACTAATACTTCAAGCACTTCCGGTTACTAGATTTTCGGAAATTTATTAGAGAAACCGCTTGGTTTATATAAAACGAAATTAAATAGCTAAGAAATATAGTAAGTTTATAAAATCATTAGAGCCGATTTCAAGAAAATCGCGAAAAACTAAAAATTCGGAAAATATCTAAAAATGCCAGAAATTTAGTGGTACTTCCGGTTACTCCATTGTAACCAAATTCTTAATTTCGCATACAAAGGTAGTCATGAATTCAAATATAAATTTTCATTTGGCTAGGACTTTTAGTTTCATAATTATTTTATTCGTAGTTAATCATAAAAGTACTTCCGGTTACTCGTTTTCGGAAATTTTTTTGAGAAACCACCTAGATCATATAATATATGGCATTATATTTATAAGAAATATAAGGTTAAAAGAGCTTAAAAAAATTGTTATAACCGATTTCGCGAAAATCGCTGAAAACTAAAAAATGACCACTTTCGGTTGTCGGATGACTGCAAACATAAATACAGAATTTTGTTAATCTACAATTTTTCGTTTTCGGAATATTCTGTTCACACACAGACATAAACAATGCAATTTTTAGAAACTTGATTTTCGGACTCTAGAGGACCCGAAAATGTGCATTTCCACTAAATTTCGACATCAAAAATTTTGAACGAAAACAATACTTTCTCTTTTACCTATATTTCACATTGGGTAAGAGAAAGAAAAAATAAAATTGGTTTCCTTTATGACTACATTTTGTTTTGAAAACTTGCATTAATTTATTTAATAAACAAAATATTGTTGATTGTACCTCATGAGTGTAGCAACTTTGATTTCAAATCACGAATAGGAATCTTTCTAATATAAAGCTGTAATTACACTGCACTATCCAACAAACTCAATGTAACTTTGAAATTTGATATGAATGAGTTGAAAGGCATGACTTTTATAAGACTATTGAGTGTTTGCAAATAAATAAATAGAAGCAAAATTAAATTTGAAGTTAAGTTAGATCGACAGATTAAAATTAGGTAGTTTAATAAGGGTAAATCTTAATGACTCTCTAATTTAAAATATTTACAAATTTATTCATAATTAATGTTAAGCAAATATTTGTAGTAATTCATTCAACATTCATTTTAAAATCTTAACTTTTGCATCTATAATTTAAAACCATTAAAAGTTCAGTCTTGCAATGTTTTCAAAGATTGTAAACTGTTCAGAATTTATTCCGACAAATATTTATTTAAACAAGCGAAATGTTTACTTAAATTTTAATTATTTTACAATTTTCACAAATTTAATATAACAAAAATGCAATAAATAGTACATTCCGGTAAAAGTAATATGAAATATTTAGTCAATTTATATAGGCAACCCAACTAACAAGCTGCTGTAATTCTGAGAAATGACATAGCTTGTAAAGTTTCCTTTATTTTAGAAATATTCATATTTCAGCAGTTTGATAATTGCGTTGGGTAGATATAAATTGTCTAAATAAATCTTGTAGGGGCATTACCTCTTCCCAGAACTGTACATATACACTTTAAATTAACAAACCTGGAGTATTCAAAATTGTTTTGCTCTTGCAAATAATACTAATAGATTATGTTTTACTTCTCTGTTTAATGCATAATCCTAGTCTATTATCTCTTACGCTTCAATGATATCTTTGCGGCAACCTGCTAAAACTTAGTAGAATATACGTCTTATTATTAAATTCGTATGTATTCAACTTACTGTACCACTAATTTTAAATTTCTCAAAAGATATTCGTTGGAATTTTGTTGTATTTCTTAGTACCACGTTGTTAGAAACACAATAGAATTTTTCTAGTCGTACATATAATTCGAGAGTGATTAATAGTAAATATATAAATATACAACAAATATTCAACTATAAAGATAAAAATGTACGATTCAAAGGACCTAATCTCTAGTCAATATATACATAATGAACTAATTTCTGGATATACAAATATTGAAACGGAGAGCGTTTGATTAGGACAGAACAGGATAGTATCGAACAAATATTACGGAATACTATAAAAATGGTACGGTACCATATAGTCCAGCTATCAAAACACAGGAAACAATTACTAGATCAACGAACTTTATTTTGTAGAGAAAACCATGAGTTAAATTAAAAGCTTTTCTAAGGGCGAAATTCAACAACCATACTAAATCAATCCTCAAACTTGAGGAACCCTAACCCTCAACTGTGAAATTTTTAAATTACTGTGCTAGCCACCTTTTAGGGATTGTTGTGTGAAAGATGAGGGGACCTATTACTCCCCTTGAGCGTCCACTCATTTTTCCCTCATCAATCCTTAAAGTTTGGCTGCCACAGTAATTTAAAAATTTCAAAGTTGAAGGTTAGAGTTTCTTTTAAGTTTGAGGGTTGTTCTAGGGAGGTTTTTAAAGTCTACCCTAAGAATTACAATGCAATGTATCCTGCGTAATATTTTGTGATATCGAATTGTTACAAAATTGACGTTAGGGACGGGAAGAATGTAATTCTATTAAAAGTTTACCACAAAGTTAAATCGACTAAATTCTAGAAGGCGATTTTAGATTGCCGCCGCTACAATCCGAAATGCGTCGTCGGTTCCATAAATATGCAGGTGACAAGATATTTATTAATCATTAAATCCGTTATTATAAACAATTTATAAAGTCACTAGTAAAATGAACTAATGAAACCTATTTCTGCCCGGAAGACATGCAAGCAGATGCACCCTTGCCAAGCTAAGAAAATAATCAGAACGTATAATCACCTTGCAGCATTTTCAGTATACAAACTCGGTTTCACTCTCTCTCTTTGTCACCGGCACCGACTGGTGTAGTGGTTAGCATGTTTGCCTCTGCACCCAAGGAACGCGAGTTCAAACCCGATCGAAGTCGGTAAATTTTTCAGCAGAGAAAAATTTAAAAACATGCCTTCTTCTCGGATAAGGAAGTGTAATCGTAAGCCCCGTATCTATGTAACGTTTGGCACGTTAAAAATCCCTACTGGTGGCGGAACTCTTCCAGATTCCGCAAAATTCTAGTAGATATGGTAAAACGGCTATATAACAGTTCTAGTCCAAGAGGGCCAAGGATAATTCCGCATCCTGAACCCTGAACCACAAAAACAAACAAACAAACAACACAGTCTTTCTCTCCCACCTCTATATTTCTTCTCTCTATTTCTTCCGCTCTCTCCCTGATTTACTATATAAATTAAGGTTAAGCTTTACAAATCTAAGGATTAGAGGAGTTCAACCACAGCTGTTAACGAGTGCATACGTGTTCCTTGGCAGTTGTACCTCTTGAACTCTATTGTGCTGTACCTTAGGCCACTTCTACTTATAGGGGTGTATCGGGTGCAGTACAAACTATTTTCACATATGTATTGCGAATAGTGTTTGTTGTATTTCAAGGGCTTTCGCGATGACAGACTCCTGGCATTTCCCAGAGGAACTAGAACGATGCCGACTATAGCGTTCCAACGCCGTCACCTCCGTCGCTTTCATGGGTGCGATATCCGCGGATGCAGTCACTGCAGCCACTATAGCAAAAGGAACTCCTAAAATAAACGAGCTTCTTGCCCAAATGATGTACCTGCAGGAGCAAACCAAGTCCTGCGAGAATATATCAAGAAACAGCCCGCTTCCTCGCCCGCGCCAACTAGTATTGGCGCTATCCTAAAGCGGCCAGCCGACATTAAACCAGCCTCAACACCCGCATCAGTGCCGGCGGCAACTTCTCAGCAAGTTACCAAAAAGCAGTGAAGAAGATGCTGGAGGAGACCGTGTACTCCTCTGCAGATGAAATCACGCATATGGAAGCCGACGATAGTTTCCAAACGCAAAAAGGGAAGAAACGGAAGCCCGCCAAGCAGGTCAACCAAGATCGCCACTGCCAACAGGCTCGAACTGCTGGCAAACAAACCGGAAGAGCCCACCCAAGAGAGGAGAAGGCAGGCAGGTCCGCCAATTGTTCTCCGGAACAAAGAGCAGTGGATTGAGGTCGCAAGCGAGTTCAAGAATCTGCGAATTAACATCAATAATACCAAGAACGTATCTCTTGGCATCAAAATACAACCGGCTGCTGAAGAGGATTTCAGAAGAGCCATCACGTTTCTAAAAGACCGGAACCTGCAGTTCTCCTAAATAAGGAGAAACCTCTAAGGGTCGTAATCCGCGGCCTACCAGCTGAACTAACCAATGAAGACATAAAAGATGACCTACTACGGTAAGGGCTCCCTGTGTTATGTCATAAGGATGCACAGAGGAGCAGAAAAAGTACTGATGCCATTAAATTACATCGAGATGGAAAAATCAACTGAAGGGAAGGCTGTATACAGCCTTAAGAACATCTTAGGGTTGTGTATCAGCATCGAATCCCCGCAACGGTCCAAATACGTGATACAGTGCGACAGGTTCAAGGTATTTGGACACACACAGCGAAGATGTAACGCTGCACGGAAGTGTGTAAAGTGCGGCGATAACCACAGCACCGGCGAGTGCGAGAAGATCAGTTAAGATCCGCCCAAGTGTTTCAACTGTGGCGGTGGACACACCGCCAGCTATAAGGGTTGTATTAGGCGCCCGAAGCCACAAGAAAGACCTGTAGCCCGTGCTGCAGCAGAACAACGCCCACGCGGCGGCATGAGCTACGCCGCTGCAGTAAAGGGGGAGGAGACTCGAGTACCAAGAGAATCGAAATCAAGAGAACCCGACAACAAGCAGTTTACCCTGGAAAAGCTCCTTCAAGCAGGTTGCCTCTTGGTGACAGCCACCAAGAAATGTGGTACCTCCGCGGAAGGCATTGCAAAGGTTTTGCAATGCCTGCCTCGACTTCTACAAATATTCCAAAAATAAACACCGAAAAGAACCACACTCCGCCCACAAAGGGCAGTTGGTACGTGCACGTACCGACGACAGAAATACCCATTCAAAAGTTACAGTTACAAATCTAAGCACACTCGCACAATTGATATAAAAGCCATAATCACTAGAAAGACTTAACGAAAGATCAGTCAGGCTTCGTATCGCCGCCGGAAACGACGGGGAGGATGACGTAAACCCTACCTACATCATTCCCGCTTCCCCGGACGAGATACGCGATGGCATAAAGCTATGCAAGCCGCGGAAGGCGCTCGGTCCCGACAACGTACTAAACTCTGCCCTCAGCGCTCTCCCACCCAAGGGAATCGCCGTAGTAGTCAACATCGTGAACTAGATATTGAGACTTCGACGATTTCCTTCATCCTGGAAATCCATCGTCCTTCCTAAACCCGGAAAAGACATATTTTCCGCAAAATTACCGCCCTATCAGCCTTCTCTATTGTCTGGGAACGCTGGCAGAGCGAATAACTCTGAACATCCTGAAAGATGCGACCGAAAACGCATAGATCCTTCCCGACGAGCAATTCGGTTTCAGATCGGGCCACAGCACCACTCTCATCAGGTGTTCCGGCTGGCGGAAGAAATCACCGAAGGTTTCGCCTTCAAAGATGTGACTGCGTCAGTCTTTCTGAACATCGCCAAGGCGTTCGACAAGGTTTGTCACCAGGAATTGCTGTACAAAATGCTGGAAACAAACTTTCTTCGGAAGCTTGTTCAGCTGATTGCGTCCTATCTTAAGGATAGGTCGTTTAAAATCAAGCTGGTAGGGCGTCGTTCGCGACCGAGGAACGTAGAGGCGGGGATGCCGCAAGGTTCCCTCCTCTCGCCGTAACTTTACACAATCTTCTGCAGCGACCTGCCCAGACAGACGAACACAACGCTCGCGCTATACGCTGACGACACCGCCGTCTTATCCCGAACCCGAGATCCAAACCTAGCCCTCCGAAACCTACAAGCGGCGGTTCTTGGGTTGAAAACTTGGTTCCGAACGTGGAGAATCGACGTCAACGCGGAAAAGAGCACTGCGGTGATCTTCACGCATAGGCGTACACGCCCTCTACAAGAAATCGAAATGTTTGACATATCAATTTCTTGGGACATCGTGGTTCGATACCTGGGTGTCGTATTTGACTCCCGGCTAACGTGGAGACACCACATCGACTATTGCACTTCGCGTGCAAAAGTCGTGGCAGCATTGTACGGTTTGTTGAATCGCCGAAGTAAACTTTCCTTGGAAAACAAGGTTAGACTCTATAAGGTGATCATCCATCCGACAATGGTCTACGCGGCAACCGTCTGGGGATACGCCGCTAGGTCAAACATGAGGAAGCAGCAAGTCATCCAAAATAAGTGCTTGCGCATGGCTACAGACGGTCCGTGGTTTATGCGAAACTCGCGAATCCACGAAGATCTGAGCATTCCTACAATCCAACAGTTCATCTATGAACAGGCCGTTATTTGGTATTCATTGTTTCAGGACAGCTCCAACCCCCTCAACTCCGGGTTAGGAGCCTCCGAGGAAGACGCCAGAAATGGTCCAGGGCAGCCCGAGGCGATTCTAAACCTCCGTGAGTAGGAGGAGCCACAGAAAAGTGCGACTTCGTTCACTTAAAAAAGTGGTCGGAGTAATACGATAACTGTGGCTGCAAATACTTAAACATCTGGTCGTGAATCGTTGAGGACGTAGGTGTAAAGAGGATTGATTATCTTGGAACACCGCCTGCCAAGAGGTTCATTGTTTAGACTTAACCACGATTGTCCAAACGCATCTACCTTAATTCTGTAGAATAATTACATCATACTACCTGACCAAAAAAAGGCGAGAATTATACAATGCCCTGTAATCAACAAATATTTTTGTCAGCGATATGAAACGATGAAACATAAATTATATTAAATGCTACAAATAGCACCAATGGACGATAAATTGGTTCTCGAAACCTATTTTCAAAAATTTTTTGCAAATTGCTCTAGCAAATGAAAATTTGTCAACAGGATGGTAAATATTTGAGTTAATTGTAGGCGGAAAAAAATTAATAAAATAAATTTGTCCTTTTATTACATGATGAGAAGCATTGACTTCAAATTGGCTGTCAACTATACAAGAATTTACTAAATTCGTTTCCTTTTAAAAGAAATTCCCAAAATGATCTAGTCATTCATCATCAGCTAGAAGAAAATAAAGAAATGTAGTAAGGATCCCCTTTTTAAATTTTAGAGAACAACTAACAATAGTAGATAGAGATAGCCGATTCTGTAACAGCATTTTGCCCCGATAATTAATTTTTAATGACCCCCCGCGGCATAATTGATTTTTAATGACCCGCCTGCGGCAAACATATATACAGGGTGCGCCAAAAAATTTATATACAGTGTGCTTTAAAATAAATATATAGGGTGCGTCAAAATAAATATACAGGGTACGGTAAAAAAATGGCGGATCGAATTAAAATGGCGGATATAGCCCGGCGGCCATATTGGAATTCTAGGGGAAATCTGGGGACTTTTGGCGCGGAATCTAGGGAATTTCTTCGGATTTTGGTGGGAATATTTGAATTTTGGCGGCCATATTGGATTTTAACGGTCGCCATCTTTGATTTTATGGCGGGAATACTTG
>JAHWXV010128612.1:0-11222 GCA_024586415.1 Phrixothrix hirtus | reverse complement strand
TTTTGATTAGAAGCGGAGATATATTAAAAAACCGTTTTTGGGGGTGAACTTTGAGGGTGGTTTTCATGTCTTAAAAGTGCTTTACTGCAGATAAAAAAAAATACGTGTCTTTTATTTTTTAATGTTCTACAGCATATCAAAAAATCAATGACATCGGTGAGTTCGGGTTGGGGCCTTTTCCTTGTCAGTCTTAAGAATTCAAGGACACTACCATGTTACCAAGACTAACATTCTCTTGGAAACCACTTATAAATTATCTGGTACCTAGATACAAGAACGCACTAAATATTCTAAAATGTTTTTTGAATATTAATTAGGGAAACGGCAGGTAAGTATTCTTTAATCTGTACTTAACACTACTCTTCTCCAGAATGGACTACGGTGCTGAGGTTTATTCAGCAGCAAAGCTGCCAACTCTAAAACAGCTCCAATTAATTCAAACGACGACTTTACGTCTTGCTTTGGTCGTATACAGAGCGAGTCCCATATTATCATGCTGTAAGGCAGGCTTTCCTTCGTTACTAGCAACTCTTGTTTTACAATTAAAGCTCAGTCAAGCCACCCAACTACGGTATGAGGTTTTCTATGAAAAACGAGGAACCGCCAACTATTGCACGTTTCACTGATCTCCGATTTAAAGAAATATTTGATAATCTCTGCTTTGTTCTTTAGTGAAATAGCACCATGGTCAATCTCACCTCCAAAAGTATACCACGAGTGCTACAAATATGGTAAAAAAGTGACACTCAAAGGGCATATCATCAATAAGCTCTAGTAAACTTTTAGTCTATATCTAGGAAGTAAAAATTTACACAGATAGGTCGAAACCCCAAAGCTGGATGGAAAGCGCTACGACCGGGGTACATATTCATGAACACTAAGCAACTGACGTTGGTCCTATAGTTCAAAGAACACTGACCTTATTGCAGTATCTCCAAGAACCGTAGAAAATCATAGCCTTAGATATTAAATGGAATGAAATGTCAGAACTAAGTCGTGATCGATGGAGTAAGTATGCTGCCGAACGACAAAATTATTTTTTAAAAAGGAAATCCTTGGTAAATGGCAATTTGAATGGTCCCAAGCAGTCAAGGCGACAGTCGCTAAATATCAACTACCAATACTGCAGAGACGAGAGCATGTAGTTATGTAAATAAACAAAGCTGTCGAATTTGGGGATGTGAAAACCCTTGAGTGATTGAAGAACGTTCAATATATCCTTGTCGCATAATTGTACGGTGTGGTTTGTGGGCTCAAGGTTTTATAGGACCATTTTTATTTGAAAACGACGATGGTGAAACGGTTAATGTTTTATGGCCCCATAGCCCATGTTCTTTTAGCAAGATGGCGCTTCGTGCCATACGGTAGGAGAAATAATTGCTTCATTGCGGATACGTTTTCCTAACTGTGACATTTCTCGACATGGCGATATCAATTCTTTGGGCTTTTCTTAAAGACAAGGTCTACAGGAATAGCCAACAGACGATTGACGATCTAAAGGACAAGATTCGTCAAGTTATTAATAAAATTAAGCCACAAATGTGCCAAAATGTTATTCAAAATTTTGCGAAGAGAATCGCCATCTGCAGAAATAGCCGAGGGAGATATTTGCCCAACATTATTTTTAAGCATAACTTTATATTGTTATAAGTAAAGTCATCCTTTTTCAAAAATTATAGATTTTATTTAGAAACCTAATCACGAAGTACTTATTGGGACACCTTTTAGTATCAACTTCCGTAAAATGATTATTTGTCAATACTGAACACTCGTATGATTTTCACAACAATTAAATGTTTATACACCTCACAAATTAATCCATTGGATTTGTAGTTGTAGCAATTTGTTTTATTATAGCACATAAAATGTAGGTACCATGTATTTGAACTTCTAATCCACCATATTCCTTTTTAATAGTGGGAGTCGATAAACGAAAGTATATCTTTCTATAATTTATTATAAATTACAGGTTTAAATGCACCTTTAAGATACCAAATTTTATTGATTTAGATAATTTTATTATTATACGTACTGTAACTAATTATTTTGTAATTTGCTTAAGATTAATTTTAGATAATCCAAAATTAATGAAATTACTACACACACCTCGGTGTACCAAAATGATATACGAATATTGGGCTGTGATTTTTATACCTTTGCTGAAAACCATCAGGTGTTTACGGATTATTCAAAATTGAATTAATTCAGAATACATTGTTGGAATCTGAAATTTCGTTAAAGCTCTCCTTTTGATATATAACCCAATGTTTATGTTACAAGATAAGGAAGTAATATTTGATCGTAATTCTTTAATGAATTTCATTGCTTGACTTGATCAAAATAAAAACTGATTTTAATTAAATCGCATGTTTTTTCGGTTACTGTAGCTAACGTCTGTACGTATTACTTCAATATCAAAATCACAGCATTAATTTTAAGCTTTATCCTTAACGAGATTATGACGTTAACAAATGTGTAATTGAGAGAATCTACGAATACTTTTGTAATAGGTATCTAATAAAAAATAAAATAATTAACTCCATTCTCGGTTTTAAAACGATTAGCAAAATCATTTATGAAAACCTAAAAATAACCTCAAATATCGCAATTTAATTACCTTTCGATTAAAAGCTATTGTTTAAATTCTGAAGGACTCACAGAATATTATAGTAATGATAATTCAAATTTAGAAATATTTTAATATGAAAAAGTTATAAATGACACGCATGAAATTAACGCACCACTGACAAAAACAAAAACTGTTGCTTTTGTTTATATTGAATGTTCCATGTATTTTGTATGTCTCTAATGGTTCTATCATTATATCTGTATTTTTGGTTTTTGTTTCTACCGATATCTTACGAAAAAACAAACATAAAGTAAATGAGTTAGGAGCCTAGTGTCACTGTTTAAGCGGTTGTGTCAATTGTTGCTAGTTATTGCTAATATTTTACTATTGTTTTAATCAAAATGCAACGCGAATCAAGAAATTTGACTAATGAAGAGTGTGCTCTGCATGAAGAAGGTTGGAGTTAGGGAAGGTTAAGGAAACGATACAGAGAGACCGATAATCACTCTAGGCGTCCAGGTTGATATCGCACAACAACGCCTGTTTTTTACAACAAGCAGAAGCTTACAATCCCAACTTAAAGATGTTCATAATGTTAGAATCAGCTGTGAGACTGTTTGCCAACGCCTTAAGGAAGATAATTTGATAAATTGCATACCATCCAGGCCACCTACGTTGACCGTAGTTCATCACAGAGCGCGGTTAAAATTTGCACAAAACCATATCCATTGATTGGAGATAGATTCAAATAGATTGCTGTTTACAGATGAGATTAGATTCTGTCTTCACAATTGTGATAGGCGTATTCGTTTACACCGACGTCCCAACGAACGGTATGCACAAAACAACATGCGAGAAGCGAAGTTCTTTGGCGGAGGATTAGTTATGGTCTGTGGTGGTATTTCTTTAACGGTACGTACACAGAATTGGTTGTGCTGAATAACAGTACCGTTAATGTTCACCAATATATCTTTCACGTTCTTCAATATCATGTAGCCTTTGCTCTTATTTTGGTCAAACTTTTGTGCTAATGCACAATAACGAATGGCCGCACGCTGCAAACATAGTGCAAAATTGTTTAGAGGAAGTTGAAATCGACTTATGGAGTGGCTAGCGAGAAATCTTGATCTCTTTTAGAGAATGTTTGGGACTTGCTTGGTAGACGTCTGGGGAACTCTCCCAATCAACTAAGCACTTTACAGGAATTGGAATAACGTATTGCGGAAATCTGGAATGAACTGAATGGGAAGACTTTAACACAGTTTATTATGAGTATGAGTCATCGATATCAAGCTATCATACGCAAAAGGGATGGAAATAGGACTTACTAAATAAAAAAAATATGAACAACTTCAATTTTTAGAGTTTGAGATTTTGTTGTTCTTTAACGTTTTGTGTTAGGTTTATGGATTTTGAAGATGGTTGATAAGAACATCACAACATCTGTTTATTTTACAAAATAAAGTAACAGAAGAAAATGCGTTTTATTTTCGCTAATATTTTCATATTGTATGGCAAGTTTGCAAGTAGTGCGTTAATTTCTTGGAGTAGAGTAGTTAATGTTTGATTAAACAACTAAACGTCAACCTTGGCGACTTAATGCTTGGCATGTTTGATATGGGTGCAGAAAATTTTAATGATCTAGATTTTTCTTGGATACAAAAGTAAAATCGAAGGTCCCATTTCAACGTGACATTTAGTACGATAAAAATAGACATTGAGGTTTAGAGCACTTCTAAGTCTGACTAAATTGTATTGGGTAAGAGAAAATGACCGCAGCAGTTGAAATTTTGAGACAAAGGAAATTTGTGCATTCTGAAGTCTCATTCACAGTAACAAACAAATGCATCTAAACTTAATTACTGGCATTTCAATTTTGTGATTAGGACATTTATATCGAAGTAATAATGATAGTCTCCCAAAAGTAAACAGAATTCCTAAACGAATTTTAAAAATTAAACTAAACCTTTCATGACATAAAATCAAGGATTAAATTTAAAAATAATGGCTAGGAACTATGCTTTGAACACTAGATAGCAGTTAGGTCGGTTTCGCTTTTCGCTTTTTCTGAAGCTCATCAGTCAGACCTTACCGTTCAGTCATCAAATGCAAGTTCCCGCCGTTCTAATATACACACTTCAATAAACAAAACGTGGCAATACTCGATATTACTTGAAATTTAACAACTTAGATTGTCGTAACTTTTGAACCTTAATAAGCCATGCTGTTATAGCATATTAAGATACAAGATTGATAAGTGCCTTAAAACAGATCGAGAAAAAGTTAGAAAAATGAGACAAGCAGTTCCAAAGCCTTCAAAACAGATCTCCGCAGTTATAGCTAATTTCTGAGCCCACCTTAGCATAAACACACTTTATAATATAAAAGTGTTCCTAAAAGATGATGCGTAAGACGGTCTCATACTAAAAACCAAATATAATACGATCCTAAATGACTGATAGACTAAATTACTGTTGAGTTTGTAAGTTTAGTAATTTATATTTAACGTTTAATTTTTCTGAAACACTTAAAAGCTTCTAGGCTAAACCGCAAAAAAATAAAAGTGAAAATTGATATCAAGCCGTAAAAATCAAAACTGAGATTACCTTTCTCTTAAAAGCATACGATCATATAAAATGTATCAAAGGGTTGCAACAGATTTCCTAACTTTTAAAAATATCCAGAAACTTTTTTCGTGGTAGCGCATTCACAAGTTTTAATGGTTTTAAATAAAGTTAAAGCGATATTCGAAAAATTATTTGGATCAGTAGCTACGGTTTAAAAATATTTTCATTCCATTTTGTAATATTAATGAATACGTCATATTTTAAAAGGATTGATTTTAAACATTCCATTACAAAGAACTAACAGTGACAAAATACGCAACTATCAAAACGTTAACGTTTTCGATGTTAAGATAAAAACGTATCTTTTTAGACTAAATATTTCATTACTTTTTAGTTATCTTAAAATAGTATAACTATTTAATAAAAGCAACAAAATCTTCTCTTGAGCTTAACAAAACGCTAAATAAAAAGCAGATACTTACTTTATGGGGAAGGTAGTTTGAAACTCTTCTTTAATTCTTTAATAATTCCATAGACATCTTTTAGCTTAAGAACAGCATAAAACCATCTTAGTAGGTCTAAAAGGAAAAGGTTAAGGGAATTTTTTCCCGCTCATTTACTGTGCTCGGTGTAGCGATTATATTTTTGTATTTTTGTACGTAACATAAATGCATAAATTATCAAAGAAACACATTCCATGTTAGAGTTAATTATAAAATGTTTATAGCGCCCGAAGTATAGATAATTTACCGCGCACAGGATGTTCAAACGAATAAAATAATCGACATAAAATAATTATTTCATAGACAAGAAACATTGAAAAAAAGTGTTACAAATATAGCAGTTCAAGTGGATAAGGAGATTAAAAGATTTAATTCAGAGTACATCAGAAAAATACTGAAAAAAACTCACTGTTCAATATATTTGGTTCAAAAAGCAGACGAAAAATCTTGAATATGAGAAAAGTAAACCTAAACAAAATATATATATATATATATATATATACGAGGTGTGTCTAATAAATTAAGTCTAATATATCGGTATTCAACGCTTAAAACAAGATCATGCACGTGCGTAGGCATGCATGGACATGCTGGAACTGTCCTCTGTCCGGGATCGCGCAAGGCTCCTCGTCTGCAGTCATTTCAATAGTGTTCCGAGTAGTGTACGTCGAAAAGCCATGGAGCAACGATATAACATTAAGTTCTCCTTCAAATTGGGTAAAACGGCGACGAAAACCTATGAAATGTTGGTGCAAGTTTATGGGCAAGATGCTGTGAGTAAAAAATGTGTGTACGATTGCACGCTTTCGCGCTAGTAAGGAATCAACGGAGGATGAACTGCATTCGAACGGGCCATCAACAAGCAGAACAACTGAAATCATTGAACGTGTACGAGTGTTACTAGCAAAAGATCGGCGATTGATTTTGCGCTTAATAGCACCAGAGGTGGGCATTAGCAAAGACACAGTGAGAGCCATCATCCATGAAGATTTAGCTAAGCATAAGATTTGTTCACGATTTGTGCCGCACATCCTAACAGACAAGCAAAAAGCAAAACGTTTCAAAACCAGTGACGATTTCATCGCCATGTGTGACCGGCATCCGTCCTTTCTGGGTTCCATTGTCACAGGGGATGAGTCTTATTGTTACCAGTACGACCTCGAAACGAAAACACAATCAATGGAATGGCGGTCACCTTCTTGCCCGAGACAAATAAAGAACCGTATGCAAAAATCCAAGATGAAGACCATGTTAATCGCATTTTTCAACAAAGAGGGAATCATCTATAAGGAATTCGTCTATTCTGACCAAACGGTGAATGCCGTATTCTACTTGGAGGTTTTCAAAAGTTTGTTGTAGCACGTCCGGCGCGTTAGGCCACCAAACCGGAAGGTTTGTACACCAATTTTTAACTCAGCGTGGCATGGCGGTTCTTGAACACCCACCCTACTCTCCAGATCTTGCTCCTGCTGATTTATTTTTATTCTCTCGTCTTACGGACGTCAACAACGTGTGACAGCACTTTTGAAAGCGATTCCAAAGCAAAAGTTTTCCGGCAGTTTCCAGAAGCTATGCGAACGTTGTCAAAAGCATGTTGTGTCTGGTGGCGACTACTTCGTAGATCAATAAAGGTATTTCCAATGTGCATTCTGTTTTTGTGTTTTTATTATACCATTCACCGAATTTATTAGAAACACCTCGTATATGGTTAGAACAAATAAAGATTGAAAACCTTTACTAATATTTTTAGAAACGTCAAACGTACATATTAGAGTAATTCGCTTGGCCAAGAATCGAATATGAGGCTTCTAGATTTTATCTCTAGTGCGCTAACCATTGCACCACCTAGCTAGTTTTACGGAACAAATAAAATACCTTCAGATATGTACTTGATATCATTATTAATGATATTAAATTTAACATAGGGTACAGGTGTAAATGTAATGGTGCATATAACCGAAACTCTAGTCAAAGAAAAGCCACATTTAGCTAGAAAAGGAATCAGTTCAACATTAATGCGCAAGAGAAAATTGTACCCTTCACATGAAGCGTTCGTCTTCCCACGGTTCAATGTTTCCAATACTCCATTTTTTGGCGAAGAAATCTCTTGGACCTAATGTTTCTCGTTTTTCTAAATTTTTCGGTATAATTCAAATTTAAACTCTTAAAAGTATATTTGACAATGGAAAGTTTTTTTAGCAAGAAAAAGAACATCTCGAAACGAAAAGTGGCAGAAAAGCATAAATAATGAGTAAAACGAACTTTTTGAAGGAACAAATGTTTTTCTAGGCGAATAAGGAAGATTTATCAATAAATAATGCAGCGCAGAGATCTGTAATCATAATTAAATGGAAAGCACGAACATGTTTCTTCCTAAAAAAGAAGAAAAATCGGACAGCACATTATTGATGTACGTAGAGCAATTAAAATTACAAGTCAATAAACATTTTTCCTAATATACAATAAGTGGCTATTAAAAAAGGTTTGACAACGCCAGTAAGCATTTTCTAGCATAGAAAAAGTTCATTGCAACTAAAAGCGCAAGTAAAGTGTAAGAACAATTAATAAAACCAGATTTAATTAAGTGACATAACATTCTTCTTAAAAGAAGGAGAAACCTTTGATGACTATTACTGTTGATTTCCTTAGATACTATTCACTTATTTCAACAACTTGTTGTTAGAATTTCCTTCTGTTTTAGGAAGGCGTCTGTTCTCTCTTGTCTTTTGATATTAATTATAATAAAATATCTTGGACTTTCATCGATGATTTTTTAATATATCTTTCTTCTTCGCCTAGAAACTTTGCTTTAGCCATTGCACATTTATTTTTCTTCTGCTTTTAGTTTCGATCAATTTTTCCTCCGCGTCCAATAAATTTTGTTTTTATTTGGCAGAAGAACTGATTGACTAAACTACTCATAACCGCAATTGAATGACGTGAAAGAGATGCAAATGCTATTCTTAATGCTAATTGGTTGTATATTTCGATTTTTGACCAATATCCATTCCGTAACCAATATTTTGAATCTTTTACGTCATGGGAATGGGATTGTTATACAGTCTTTAAGATGGTCTTATAACTTAGGCGGTCTCGACGGCTATCACAAAGGTCCTAAAATACTTATCCACCTGGTTACCAAAAAATATACTTAGATAATTTAATACATATGGGCATTGTGTGGAACCAAATATTTTTATTTTTTGCAGGGACATGTGTTTAGATAATTCCATGGGTAACTTCGCGTCCATCGAAGATATCTGTCACTCTAGTAGTGCAAGTTGTATTCCAAAATACTACCACGTACATTGAAAATGCATTAGTGACTGTAAAGAAGCTGGTAACGAAAATTCCAGAAGGTTTGTTTGAGTAGAGGTATTTCAGCGAAGCTCTTGCGTTCAAATAATTTTGTAATTATGGTAGCCGCTGTTATGATTCTTCTGATTGAAATCGAAGAAATATTTTTAGTAAGACTTATTGCAGATGTTGAAGTGCGAGCATTTTCATTAATCACACCAATAACTTCCCCTGTATTAATTCCGCTCCCACTGGTCTATACATATTTCCCTTAGGCTTGATGAGGAGGTCGCGGTTTTGAAGGCTGCTTGCTGATGCTGCAAAGGTTTCGTGAGTTTGGTCTCGTCTATTAGGTCATCTTTAGGAATGATTCATAGTAAATCAACAATAATTTTATTTTTATACATTTTTAAACTGGATCATTATGGTTTTCTGGTCAACTGACAAGCAGATCAATCATCAGTTGAAAATAATTTGATACTAAATTGCTTAATACAATTGACAGATCTAAACTTCCATATAGAAGTACGTATAGTTTACGTTTTCGTCAAAAAAATGTATTCTTTTAGATTTTCAACAAAAAACGCCTTTTTTATCTTATGTGGAAACCAGAAAAAAATTTGTGAAAATTGTAATAACATTAATTAAAGAAAATTAAAATCTATATCAAACGGCGCTTTCAAGGAAATTTAATTTATTTCCTAGACATCTGTTTAACCAAGCAACATGTGTATTTAAAGATTTTGAAGAAACTTACAATTTTGTATGCTAAAAATATTCCAGCCTGGAGAAGTTTAGACGGCGGAACCCGTATATACGATTTCTAAAAACACGAAAGAACTCTATCGTCTAGATATATTTGGCTTTTGAAAATGGAAAAATTTTGTTAAAGCTTTTCTGATATATTACCAAGCTATAATATTGACTTTTATGCTTGAAATAATATTATACAACTACAGTCATTACTTCATAATCAATTTGTAACGTGTAAAAAAGTCGTTACACACGTACAACGTAGCAACGGATGTGCGAAGGCTAATCTGTTATCAAAGTGAAGTTAGGTGTGAATCGTACTGAATAAGACAAAATCGAGAATTTGTGCGCTATCCTGTTCCCAACACAGAGATATTGGCGCACTTTGTAGGTAATATTACTTAAAACGGAATGGTGATTCTCAAGGTAGTATCACAGCTTGAGATGCTAAATAAGATAACATCAACAGTATGGGTGTTCTTGAAACAACTCAGTAAACTAATTGACAAGAGGTGGTTCTTTTGACTCCTCCTGTATATAAGGGATTCGTTATTTTTGTTATTATGATACTTAATAATCATCAGTGTCCAAGTAGTGAACCTAAATCACTATTCTTAACTAATGGAATACCTTTATATTCCACTCGTTATACGAACGATTACGAAATAATTAAGCTTTGAGATTATTGTTAAATTGTGTCAAAAAATTGAATTAAAATTGAATTAGATTTTTTCATTAATTACTAGTGAGGAAATTATATTGTTTCTCTTATGTAAAATAAATTATGACTTGCTAAGTTTATTCTAATAAGTGCATCTCAGTGTATTTCATCAATTGCGACTGAAATGTAATCACGCATTTAAAGGAAATAACTAAATTCTTTTTTATATTAATTGTCCAGTGTTGTGTAATATAATTAACTACGTGCGTTATTGTTAAATACTGTAATGAAACTAAGTAATTGTTTTTATAATGTTTATTTATATTCACTTAATTCTACACTCATTTATAATTTCTTATAAATACTACACTAATTTATTTTAATTATTTAATTAGTTATTTTAATAATAATGCACTAGCAGCAAACATTTATTTATAATTCTATTTACGTATATTTATATTTATATCAGTAATGCACAGTACAAGATTCTAACAATAATTAACAAAGAGAACTCAATTCACTGCTTATATAGGAAAGATGTTCCAGAAAAATTAGAACAGATCATTCCAGAATGTTATTTAAAATAATAATGTAATCCTATGATTCATTGCTGACCTGATTGAATTGACAGACATAAATTACTGCAATGAGTCATTTGCGGATTACATCATCTATTTTATTATAAAGAAAACATTCTACATAATTCTAGACACTTCCATTCCTAATTTTTGTTACACTGCCCCCTCCTTAAGACTGTTACGTCCCGTAATCTTGATCTTGACTTTGCACTTGCGGTGGTTCCATTTTCGTTGGCGAATGTCGGAATCTGCACTGCGATCCATACTTGCAGCCCCATTTGTTGAAGAAATAGC